>CAUYON010187843.1:0-68083 GCA_963573935.1 Arctocebus calabarensis
CCTTTGGGACCTCTGGCCTAGAAAGCATAAGTGGTATCAGGTGAGTGGCATTGGACAAGGAGAAATGCTCTCTTTCTCTCTTACACAACTCCTTAGAATTCTGTGTCTAAAACCTATTTTCTATTTTTTTCTAGAGTAAAGGATAAGAATCATTATTGATTTTATTAATAATAAAAAGCTTATAAATTGCCTGCCTGTTTATAGGAAATTATATCAAAACAAAAAGTACTTATGAAGTATGTGTCTACATATTTTGCCATGCCTGACACAAATTTATGACGATGAATTTTTAATTAAGAATTTCTTTCAAGGTCATTAAATAGCTGTACCGACACCTGTTCAACTTTAGATCCTGAGACATCACGGAGGTTGCTGGGATAGTGTCCCACTATCACTTCTTCCTCTGCTCTTCTCTCACCTGGTAGAAAGAGCCAGCTGGTTTTGGTGGCTCTGTTCCCTGACTTTATGACTTGTCATAAAATAATTCATGCTTGAATTACTTGTTCAGAATGAAACAAGTCTCTGCCTCCAGGTAGCTCTTGGAACAGACTGGCTGCAAACTGCAAACTGAATAACCCTAAAGGTCAGCCATTCATTATGAGAGAAGTAATTTTTCAGAATCATCTGCCCTTTTGCTGAAGAGTGATTCACATTTTGCTAACCAGCCACCATTGACAGCTTTGCTCTCAAATCTACCATGATAAAAAGTCTCACCTGACTTAGGTCTTGCTGTTTCTGTGCAATTATTGTCTTATACTGACAAAAAATTGCATTGCATTAATATTTAAAATTAAGATCAATGGTTACTCCAGCATAGTGACAGAATGCTGCTTCAGAATGCCATTGGATTTCTCATTAATATTAATTTGCAGTTTGTAGAGAAATGGCTTTACAACTGACCTCCATACATCTGATTCAAATATTGATCAACTGAGCTGTAAATCTGTGTGCATGAAGGAAATTGCTTTCAATCATCTGTATTTGATTTTATGGTCATTTTAGCATTTTCAAAAGTCATCTTATTTCAGTAATAACATATACTTCTTAGTAGTTTGGTTATTATGCAAATATTTGCCAATTTGATGATCGGCATAAATTTGCTTTAGATTACCATGAATGACATAAATTTTCCAATAATTTCTTTATCTAAAGATATTATAATCCTGATAGTCATATTATCATCATCAACCATGATTTACTGACATGTGTTAAGAACCTGGGACTGACTTAAGAATACAATTTTCCTTAATATAGGAAAATGATGCTATTGATCAGAAATTAATGGGATACTTAATTTGAATTATTTTTCTTGATTGTGGTAATTAACTTCCACTATGTTTAAGATATTAACACACATGTCATGTTTTTAATATCACAGAAAAGTGTAACAGACAGCCCATATAGCAGTAAGATCCACCACCGCTAACTGGTTGTTTTTGTAATTGCAAAACAAAAAACTTGCTTTTTTATAAAGGAACAGTTTATTTTTACCATTAACGAATACTTATTAAACATAAAGCATTACACTAATTGTTGCTTTGAAGTATATAGACGAATAAGACATGGTCTTCAACCTCCAAGTGTCTCCTAATTAACAAGGAAAATAGATGAGGCATGTGTGCAACAACCAGGATGCAAACTCCACTTTTTATTTATGTTCTTACAAATAAATATGCGATCTCTGTAGTTTTGTATAAACCAGAGAGTGACAGAGGAAGCAAGCAAAGTTATTGTAGAGATAAGCTTCTTTTTGGATCCTGTTATATTTGGATATTCCTTCACTGGCAAGCCCACTCCTTTCATATCACAGCAGAATGCAAACTTTAGTTTGTATCCTAGTCCTGTGGAGGATTTCTTAAAATACAGATTGCTGGGCCTCACCCAGCCTCAGAGTTTCAGACTCACTGGGTATAGGGTGAGGCCTGAAATTAATATTTCTAACAAGTTTCCAGGTGATCTTAAGTTCCCTGCCCAGGGACACCCCCTTTAAAACCCATTAGAGACTCTCAAAATTGCTCACTAGTGACAAATTACATAGGGAGTATTTTCTTCTCTTTTTAAAACATTTTCTTCCCTTCGTCCCTTTCTCCTTTTCTCCCTCCCTTGCTCTCTCCAAACCTTCCTGGTTTCTTTCTTTCCTTCTTTCTTCCTTCATTCCTCCCTTCTTCTTTTCTTCTACTCTCCCTTCCTCCTTCCTTCTTTCCTTCCTTCCTCTCTTTTTTTCTTTCCCTTCTCTTCCTCTTTCTTCTCTTTGTAACATAAGGGAACTTCTTCTTCTTCACTCTTAAAATTCTCAGTGGCTCTGTGCCCACAATTAAATACTAATATCAGGGAGGTGCTTGTAGCTCAGTGTGTAGGGCTCCGGACACATACACCCAGGCTGGCAGGTTTGAACCCACCTGGGCCAGCTAAACAACAATGGCAACTGCATCAAAAATAAATAGCCAGGCGTTGTGGTAGACACTTGTAGTCCCAGCTACTTGGGAGGGTGAGGCAAGAGAATCGCTTAAGTCCAAGAGTTTGAAGTTGCTGTAAGCTGTGACGCCATGGCACTCTACCCAGGGTGACAGCTTGAAACTCTGTCTCAATAAATAAACAAATAAAAATAAATAATATAAGATAAATGTATTGATTAGATACAGTGGAAAATGAGTTTATAGTCTTTCATTTGATTTGCTTATGAACATAAGAACTCCACTCCATGTACACACCAGGTGAGCTTCATCAGATGTCCAAAGGCAGCAGTGTTTAGAACACTATTGAAGGCTCCTTCTGACAGAGCCAAAGCTCACTGGGGGCTACAGATGGCTGGAGAGGGGCTGGCACAAGCATGACCCTGAGTTACTGTGACCTGTGTTCCTCTCTCTCCACATTATGGATCTTTTCTTATTTTTAAGCAATTTCAACATTGTATGCCATTTTTCACTCTCACTATCCTTTGGGTTTCCCTAACTGGAATAGGAGAACACCACAAATAAGTATAAAAGCACCTTCAAGCAATATTGGTTTTAATTAAAGTATACATTGTCACATTATTTCTCAGAACAGACACTAATGCTGAGAGTGTCAAGCACCGCAGCAGAGTGTGAGTGTGTGTTTTATACTTTTGTGTTGGTAGGATATGAATAGTCCTCGTTAACAAACAATGTTTGCAACTATTTTTCTGATTGTTGAATGGGGAAAACTTGGTGTGGAAAATAGTAAAACTTGTCTTTCAATAAATTATATAACTTTTATTGCCCCAATTTCCCCAATTATTTATACCGATGGAGGATGGCTATAGGATTTCCCACTAAGTTAATGTGTTTAACATTTCTTACTGTGAGAAGAACAACCTCCTCTAAAGTAAACTTGTACATAATCAGTTACGGAGCTAGTTCCTATGTGAAAGGATGATCAACCCTATCAAAATCTTAAACCTAGCAACACTGAAAATTGTTTTTCATTTTAAAAATGGTTTATAGGCTTTAGAGTTGTGGTGTTTCACTCCAAATCATACTCATGCTCTTAAAAGGAGATTTAATTTGATGTTCCATCAAAAGAAGAAGCCTCTTCCTCCACATCTCAGCTGGCTCCTGCTTTACTCCTTGTAGTGAGAGGGATTTGATGGCTGTTCCAGTACTGGGAAGCTCTAAGTGATAGAAAATTCTTCCTTTCTGAAGGTTTCACAATAATGCTAATTTTTTCTGCCATGTCTCCCATGAGTCATGTCTCCCTGAGTGCAAAATCCGTGTTTTTTCATTATATCACACTGCCTCCCAGTGCCTACCTACCATATGCCTAAATGTTTACAAGGTTATTGTTGGGCACAGTAAAATTAATAAGGTTCAGTGCCTCTCTTAAAATATTCACAATCTGCTGGGCACAGTGGCTCACAATTGTAATCCCGGAGCTCTAGGAGGCCAAGGTGTGTGGATTACCTGAACTCAGGAGTTTCAGACAGGCCTGAGCAAGAGCAAGACCCCTTCTCTTAAAAAAAATAATAATAATAAAAACTAGCCAGGAATTGTGGTGGGTGCCAGTAGTCCCAGCTACTTGAGAGGCTGAGTTAAGACAATCTCTTATGCCCAGGAGTTTGGGGTTGCTGTCAGCTATGATGTCACAGCACAAGAGCAACAGAATGAGACTGTGCCTCAAAAAACAGAAAAAAAAAAAGATGTTCTCATAGATGAAATAATACATGCACATAATTATTTCTAATTCAAGTATGAAATAAAACCTAAGTTCTATAAAGCTTTTTTCAGGTGAGGTAAAAAGAATGATATCCAGATGCAAGGAAGCTTCATTTAGGAGAAATTACTAGCTGGCAATACAAATGTAAAAGGGACAGACCAAGAACATTCCAGGTAGAAGGGAGGGCCTGTGCTGTGCCTAGAAATCTGGGTTAAAACTCCCTGGAATACAGCAGAAAATAAACAGGGCAGTAGTGAGAGCCATACTTCTCAGACGGGTTTGGGCTAAGTTTTGGAGCACCTGGAATCTAGAGACAGCAATATGGATTTGATTCACTACACTAGCAGAGTTAAAAAGTCTACCTGTTAGAGACAATATGACTTTTGAACTCTCTCTGCTTGAGTTTCCCACATACACCACAATATGTCTTGTTGTGTATGTGTGAGACCTCTGGCATCATTTTTCCTTGGTCAGTTAAATTTTTCCTTGGTCAGTTAAACATTTACTGGAACCCAATGTGCACCAGGCACAGTGCTAAGGGCTTGGCCTTGATACTTAAGGAAATGAACATTTGCCTTCCAAGCCAACAGGTGAGTAAATAAATAAATTCATTTCACCATATGTTCTATCTCCTCCTCTTATTAAAAACCACACATACATGAAAAATATTCTCCCAAAGTCTGTTGTCTAGGTTTTGTTCATGTTCTTTAGATTAAAAAAAATTAACATCAAATTTCAGAAGATTCTAGTATAACTGAAAAGGTTAAACGCATGTAAACAATTCCTTTACTCATTGGATCACATGATTTGATAACTTCTCTCAAATAGAATTTCTTTTCTTTATGTATCTGTGCTATATATGTATTTGTTATGTATATATATAATTGTTCTTTTCTTTACATATATATTTGATGTATACACATATATGTATATATATGTAATTGTTCTGAGAGATGTTCTTTCTATTGTGTATCTTGGATCTAAACCAGATTGGAGCAACATTTAAGTTATCAATCCATGCAGGTTTCCCTTCTTCTAGGTCTAGTCTGCATTCTGGCTTCTCACAGCGCCCTCCTCTGGTTCTCTTCCCCTGTGTATGGTTTTCCTTTCTGGCTGTGATCTCTACCCAGCACTGGTCTTCACTCTCCCAGAATCTACTGCATTTTGTAGACACTCAGCCCTTGTCCCCATGCCTCTCAGGAATGATTTCAGAAGTTCTCCTCCCATGTTCTGTTCTCTGGTACCAGGCATCCCTCATATTAAGCATCCTAATTCACCCTATTTTTCAACCCAAGTAAACTAAGAGATGCAGCCCTCGGCAAACATCTCTCATACTTAGATATCTGAATTATTATTATAACAATTAATGTCTTTCATAAATAAGAATGTAGAATTAAAGTCCATTCACTGTGATGTAAATTGTTCTGGGATGAGGAAAGAGCTACAGGAATCTGTTCTCTTAAGGAATGATTCAAAACCTTTGCAACGCTGCAAGTAAGGCCAACAGACACCAGGGGGCGTGAGAGACTTCTTTTTCCCTCTGGAAAAAAGACCAGCACATACATTTCCAATGCTCCTACTTCTTTCTTCTACCAATGACATCTGTAATTGTTTTTTCAGAGTTTATGTATTTTTCTCTTGTGAATCTTGATTTTTCTCCCCTGCACTGTGAAGAAATCCAATTGGTCATGCATTTGCTGAAAATAAAACTTCTAGACCAACAGAAGAGTATTTGTTTTTGGTTTTTGAGACAGTCTCACTCTGTTTCCCAGCCTAGCTCACAGTAACCTCAAACTCCTGGGCTCAAGCCATCCTCCTGCCTCAGCCTCCTCAGTAGCTGGGACTACAGGCACCTGCCACAATGCCCAGCTTGTTTTTTGCTATTTTATTGAGACCTGGTCATGAACTCCTGAACTCAAGAGATCTGCTGGCCTCAGACTCTCACAGTGCTAGATTTACAGACAAGAGCCACCACACCAGGCTTGAAGAGTATTTGTTACACATGCGCCCAAGGCAGGGACTGAGAGCAGCTGCACTGCAGCACCCTTGTACTTCAGAATAGTAGGACATGTTTAATAGGCTCTTTAGGATCCACAGCATTCAACATTTTAACCACATATACTTAACGATTAAAAGCATTGCTTCTGCTCTTTCTTTAGTGATGTTAGAAGAATTTCAAAAGAAGCAGTTTGTTGGTTCCATATCCTAAGTAGTCAGTGCTCCTCTCACGATGAACGTCACCTTCAGGGATTCTGAAGGGTCTGCTTGCTTCAGTCAAGGAAGTGTCACTGTGGTCAGGGAGAATTAGTGTTTATCCAGTAACTGATCAGGAGACAAATGAAAATGTCCAGTTTGCTTCTCCTGGCATCTCTCCTCTCACTTCCTTTGATCCCACTTGTCCAGACCATCTTTAGACTCTGAGTAGAGTTATCTTCCCACTATACAACCTTGGCAAACTATGCTAGAGGCAGCTGTGTGTCCCCAACCCCGGCCTCCCTGCCTGCAGAATTACCCCAGCCTCCTGTGCAAGGCACTCAGCTCCCCAGCCTGAGACCCCTGTCTGCTCCCTTTACAGCTCTCTCTCTGTCTCTGAGTCTCACTCTGTTGACCAGGCTAGAGTGTGGTAGCATCACCCTAACTCACAGCAACCTCAAATTCCTGAGTTTGAGTGATCTTCCTGCTTCAGCCTCTTGAGTAGTTGGGAATACAAGTTCCTGCCACAAAGCCTGGGTAATTTTTCTTCTCTTAGTAGAGATGGGCTCTCATTCCTAATCAGGCTGGTGTCAAACTCCTGAGCTCAAGCAGTCCTCCTTCCTTGGCCTCCCAGGGTGGTGGGATTAAGGTGTGAACCACTGTGCCCGCCCTGAAAGCTAAATTTCTTGATACCCATTTTAAAAATGACTTTAACACGATTAACTAAAATTCTAATATAGAGAGTAAAATTGTATCACATTTTCTCACACATTTTTCCCCCATGTGTGCCATTCCTCAACTTCAAGGGGGAAAAAAATATTTAGAACATAATCCACTACCCCATCCCCTCTCACATACTCTTTTCTTGTCCAGTTTTAAAATAGCAACTCCAGCTGCTGGTAAACACTCTTTGGGGATTTTAAGGGCACTGATCAATTTCACGGCTAGAGGCAAAGCACTTTGCTTGGAAATATTTTTCACATGACATACAAGGTGCTCGGACCTCGTCAGGGCAGCCAGAGGGCTCCTGTGAAGGAGCAGGGGCGGCTGCCTGCCCAGCCCCAGAAAGTGAGAAGCCCACAGGCTGTCGATGGCCGCTGGCGCCATCAGTTGCTCCTGCCACCTCAATTGCTCACTGCCTTTTCCCACTCTTCACTTTCTCCTTCCTGCTGACTCTCATTTTTAACAAACTGAGCCAGGGAACAGGGAAACTCTAACTTTTCCAGGGACCCCTGGGAACAGAGAGATGGGAAGCTTTCTTGTGCCTCCTTTCTGTATACAGAGCAAGCCCCAAACATAATGCGTATAAAGAAGAAAACTCAAAGTTCCTCCTTTGGAATGACACTTTCTCTTGCCTAGTTCTTCTCCACCTTCATGAGAAGGATGTACTGGACTACATATTCCTGGGCCTGGAGTCCAGAGCTCTGGCTCAGCAGGTCTGGAGCAAGGCCTGAGAATCTGCATTTCTAACGAGTTCCCAGGCGCTGCTGTTGCAGCTAGTCCTGACATCACCTTGGGAACCACTGACTTTCTCTCATTCACATCCTTACACGACAGGTCGCCTCTTTGGTGCTTCTCTACAAAGGCACTGCTGCACTCCCCGGCACCTTCCCTTCCAATGGCAGCTTGGTCTAAACTGGAGAGGGTGGCCCACTAGGACTTCCCAGGGCCAAATTATGGCTTTTGCCTAATTGTAGAGCAAATTGTGTCAGGACAGTAGCAAAAAGGGCTGGATTATAAAATCATAATTTTAAGAGATTTTCTTTCTTTAAGCTGGGAAACACATTTCACTGATATGTTTCATTAATTCTGTAAGCTTTTGTTGAGCATCCGTGTGCCAGCATGTTATGGGGTTATAACCTTCCTGACATTCAGACTATTTTTCTAGAAAATCAAGTTTTTAATACTGTATAAAGAAAGCCGTTTTCAAATGGAGGCTTCTTTCCTCATTTCTTACCCAGAATAAAGGGTCCATCACGCCACAGTGACTTTGCCATTCTTGTAGGAGCTCATCCCAGAGACTGTGCTAGAGAGAGGATGTAGCTTAGTGGTTAAGAACATGGTTCTGGAGTGAGATGGACCCCGGTCTGGGCCTGAAGAAGCTCCAAGCCCTCACGAGCCTCAGTTCTTTCCTCACAGAGATGCACCAAACCCACTCTTTGGCTCCATTCTAAATGTCCAGGAGGTAAAGTTACTGAGGCCAAACCCAAATGTCATAACATGTATTTCTGAAATAAAAGAATAAACCTGATGTTGTTATTAAAAA
This sequence comes from Arctocebus calabarensis, assembly GCA_963573935.1. Lineage (NCBI taxonomy): Eukaryota > Metazoa > Chordata > Mammalia > Primates > Lorisidae > Arctocebus > Arctocebus calabarensis. Next base: position 8,633 of record CAUYON010187843.1, read on the forward strand.
GTGTTCATTAACTGTATCAGTTATCCACAGATTTTGTGGTATATCTGTAAACGTTTATTCTTTGCCATTCTACAAGTCAGCAGGGTGGTTCCGCCTATCTGTGCCTGATCTGTTGGGCTCTCTCAGCTCCTGTGGCTGCAGTCACTTGGCAGGTGGGCCGGGAGCTGGCTCACATAGGATGTTGGCAGCTACACCACTGGTCTCTGCTGTGTGAGGTCTGTCATCGTCCAGCAGATAAATGAGCTTGCCCTCATGGCATGAGAAGTTTCGAAGAGTGAACAGAAGCATGCAAGGCCTCTTGAGAATTGGGTTCAGCATGGGGATATGGGTCATTTTTGTTGCATTCTTTTAGCTAAAATAAGTCACAAAGCAGCCCCGATTTGAAGTGTAGAAAAATAGATTCCATCTCTTGATGGGAGGGGCTCCAAAGTCATGTTACAAAGGCCTCAAATGCATGGAGGCATACTGAATTAGAGCCATTTTTGCAGTCAACCAATCATATTAACATGCTTTTGTCATTAAAGTTTTATTAATCAAATATTTTAATTTCGATACCATAGGGAAGAGACTAATTTATCCATCTGACGGCTGCTAGATTTCTCATCCAGTAGCTACCTACTGTACATAATAATAAGTAGAGCTCACTTTCAACTGGGATGGGTAGAGAATTGAGGTACTAGAGTAGCTCATTTTGAAATGAATATTCTACTCTTCTCTCTTTAGTCTTTATTGTGTCTAAATCAAAGATGATTTATCATGGACCATCTTTTAGAATGATTTGGGGAATTTTCCTCCTTGTGAATTTTATTTTAAATTTTAAATTTTTTATAGTATTGTATTCATTTTATTTTTTATTGTATTTGAGACAGAATTTTGCTCTGTTACTTGGGCTAAAGTGCATTGGCATCATCATAGCTCACTGCAACCTCGAATTCCTGGGCTCAAGTGGTCCTCTTCCCTCAGCCTTCCAAACATCTGGGACAACAGGTGCATGCCACCATACTGGGCTAATTTTCTTATTTGTAGTAGTGATGGGGCCTCACTCTTGCTCGGTCTGGTCTCAAACTCCTGAGCTCAAGCAATTCAACCACCTCAGCCTCTCAGAGTGCTAGGATTACAGGCGTGAGCCACCATACCGGGCCCATCTTGTGAAATTTTAAGTGTCATGATTAACATGCTGATTTTAAAGCAACCATAGAAAAAAATAACATAATACTTTTAGAAGATTATGACTTAAATAAAATTAAAACAATAAATATAACTTTGAAATATCACTTTATTTAATGTGAAAAATGCTAGTACACCAAAACAATTTTGCAAAGTCTAGAATTATGTTATTCTACTAATCTTTATTATTCTGCCACATATTATCATTTAAATTTGCATAAACATTTGTTAGCTCAAAAAAGAATATTTATCCTAAAACTGACATGCTTTCCTTTATATAAAACAAAAGGCTTCCACACTCACTAGCATTGCAATAATAAACATGATTCGTTCTTCAACAGACTGATAGAATTCCAACATCTAAACCAGGCGTCCTCAAACTTTTTAAACAGGAGGCCAATTCACTGTCCCTCAGACCATTGGAGGGCTGGACTATAATTTAAAAATAAAAACTATGAACAAATTCCTATGGACACTGCACATATCTTATTTTGAAGTAAAAAACAAAATGGAACAAATACAATTCACACCAAAGCCCGCAGGCCATAGTTTGAGGACCCCTGATCTAAACACTTAAAGCAGATTTTTCACTCCAGTTTCATGTAGAATGCTTGCCTACATTTGAAAGCAAATGCTGTATTTTAATATTAACAGCAAATACAAATGTCACACCACATTTGCATGACTGATGTTGTTATGATGATTAAATACGATGCAAGCAGATGACCACTGATCATACACAAGTTCAGGGATACTGGAAATATCATGGAAACAGACTTCCAAAGCGGAAGCCAAAGGCAAATAGCAGGATTTCAGCTTAACACTTGGGCCAAAGCTGAGCTCCAGGTTTCCCTATGACCCCAAATGGTATTTAGAAGAAGAATGGTATTTAGAAGATTAATTGGGGCAGTGTATGTAGAGAATACACAGCACACAGTGCTCTTTGATAAACAGCAAGTATTATTTTTCACTATTTTGCCTTTGGTCAGAATTAGTTATGATATTATATTTTAACCCCTAGTGAAACTTATTAGCAAGGCTTCTTGAATCAGAGCAGAGATGAGGTTAAAGACAGGGAATGCCTGAGCAAAAAAAGGATGCTTGGTCCCTAGGAGACTGAAAGTTGTATAAGACTATCCTTTTGTCTCAGTTATCCAAAACCTACACATTTCATTCAGTTGAAATTCTTGATACCACAGCATCATGACAACTATTTCATCTCTTTTCAGGTGTTTATTGTAAATATGATTAAATTCAGGACAGGACAAAATGTGTGGAATCTATAGATGGAATCTTAGGATTATTTATTATGATGTTTTAAAACAAAAATGATAACTATTAATTTGGGATATAAAAGTATATGCTCTTGTATGGTCCATTCTAGGCCTGGAATATTAGGATTATAAACAGATCATTTTTTTTCTGCAAATAGGTTCAATTTCAGGATCAAATTAAAAACCATGACTACATGGACAGATGTGTATTATTTTGGCTACTGAAAATCTATTAGTTTCTAGATATATTACTATTATATACTGTAATTTATTACATTATATTTGTGGGGGGGTTTGTTTTTCTTTTTGTTTTTTTGAGACAGAATATCATTCTGTCACCATGGGTAGAATGCCAATGCATCCTAATTACTCACGGCAACCTCAAACTCTTGGGCTCAAGAGATCCTCTTGCCTCGGCCTCCTGAGTAGCTGGGACTATAGGCACCCATAAAAACACGTGCCTAGTTTTGCGGTTTTTAGTATAGACAGCGTTTTACTCTAGCTCAGGCTGGTCTTGAACTCCTGAGCTCAAGCAAGCTACCCACTTCAGCCTTCCACGGGGCTAGGATTACAGGCGTGAGCCACACTATGCCTGCCCTGTAATTCAGATTAAGGTGTAAAGAGTATGCTGCGTGTATTAAACAAAAGCAAAACACATTCATTAGTGGCTCATTCTGAATAAGAAACTCTGTGGTCTGTGGATGATACAAGGATAAATTGGACTAAGTTCTTGCTTTCAAGGAGCCTGTATCTCAGAGGTGGCAACTTGAGAAAGGCTGAAATGTAGAATATAATCCCAATAATCACACTGCTGCTGCCTATGCCTGATCCCATCTCCTCTGCCTTCACCCCCAGCTTTTTCTCCCCTGCCTCCATCGTCTGTCCATAAATCTTGGCATTTCAGGTAAGCAAAGGATGTCATTCTAACTTTGTGGTCATCTTCTGTCTGTTCTCAGGCATTGCTTTTCTTCTATGGACATAGTACATCTTCACTGGTATAATGTCACTGCCTTTCTTTTGTTTAAATCTAGTTCCCTGAAGGCTCTAGAAGATGTAATTGATTGTAACAATTGATTTGCTAAATTTAAACATCTCTTGTTTTACTACCAACGTTTAGCCAGAAGATGGAGTGTAAAAGCCAAAGCTAGAAAATCTTGGGAATTTTATGACTTTTATTTATTTTCCTCTGTATTGAAAAAGGGCTAAAATTTTATTCTTCAATTTAATATCCCAAGTTTAGTCTCCTACTATATGTAAAGTTATCCAAGACATTAGGAGTAGGCTACCCAAATAAACATAGGATTTAGATTTAATAGTTTGTTGAAAACAAGGCAAAAGTATAAATCAATGAATAACCAGTGCAAGAAAAGGGGTTTGAGCTCTGTTCTATTAAACAATGTACAAATGTATAATTAGTTCTTGCTGATTCTATCAGTATGTCTGTATGACAGAGTCCCAAATCAGTCCCAAATTGAGCAAGGTTAATTCAATTTTATAAGTTACTGTGGGCATAAAATAGATTGCCAAAAATGTTAAAAATTAGTAAATTTAGTAAAGGGGTTTGGTATATATGAATTCTTTGTACTTTTTTTTTTTGGCAACTTTTTCTTTTTTTGAAATTGTTCAAAAGTAGAAAGTAAACACCAAAATCAAATTTTCTAGTTCATTTTAGTCAATCAGATATGGCATGATTTTTATCATATGGCAAAACTAGAGCCTTTAAACTGCCCTTTACCTACTTCTTAGGGGGGAAAATCAATAAATGATGAAATTTGCTGAGGTCCATAGCCACTTGTGAAATTAAACTCAGTTAGCACATCAATGATCAGAAGTCCAAATTTTCTTTATCTTAGGAATCCTGCAATCTCCAATGAGTTGGAGACAAGGCAAACAATGTCAAAGAATTTCCACAGTGGCGTGGCCCTTGCCTACCATGACACCGAGGAGGCTGATGGGATCTGCTCTTGGACTTCTCTGGTAGGCTTTTTAGAAAGACTTCCGGTTTCCTCAGCTTGCTTCCTATTCATGACTCAGCCGCTATGATGCTAGAGCTCAACAATTGGAAGGCTTTAAAGTACAACAAGCCTCCCTCTTCAGCTTCACCTCCAAGTCTACGAAAACAGGACTCACCATAATGAATAAAACACAGTGACTGCTGTGCCATGGAGCTGGTCACCCATTCAATACTGGGAGCCGGCTCCATCACCCTCTTCCTATCAGGCAACATATGGATTATATTTTCTCGAAAATGAAGTTAAGTTTGGCAGCCCCATGCAGAGTCTGGAAATATATGAGTTCAAAAGGAAAAGTTTTTGTTTTTGTTTTTCTTTTGACTTGTTTAGTTGTGTGGTTTTTGTTTGTTTGCTTGCTTCTTACCATCTTTTATCCATTCCTTACCATGGGATAGTGAATGTTCAAGTGCCTCTGATATAGAACTACAGACATTGGAAGTTCAGTTTTATGAGCTGAGTTTGCCACTTCTGTGGTTTTAGCACTCAATATCATGACCAACTGCATTCAATCCAATTGGTAAGATTTCTCCGAGTGGGAAGAGATACGGATTTTACTGCAGTCCGTAAATATGACCATTTATTGATCCAATCATATTTATGCTCCTATTTATTCAGTGCTCACTTAAGCTGTCCCACTTGCTTGACCCAGTCTATTAATGTGAATTGCCTACATATGAAACTAACTCTGGCTAGAATTTCAATGTGTAGGAGCTAGAATTGGATTACTCCTACAGATTCACCTAGTCTCCTTCACTCCCCTGTTTTTCACACTCTTAAAGTTAGTATTTAACATGCATATTATTCCAGGGCGGCGCCTGTGGCTCAAAGGAGTAGGGCACCAGCCCCATATGCCAGAGGTGGCAGGTTCAAACCCAGCCCCGGCCAAAAACTGAAAAAAAAAAAAAAAAAAAAAGGATGCTATTCCAGAGTTTTAGTTAAAATGCTATTGGAACCCAGGTGCAGAAGCTCACACTTGCAATCCCAGCACTTGGGGAGGCTGATCTGGAGGGATCAGTTAAGACCAGGAATTCCAGACCAGCTTGGGCAACATAGGGAGATCCCATCTCTACAAAAAAAATTAAAAATAGCTAGGTGTGGTGGCGCACACTTTTAGTCCCAGCAACTAAGGAGGCTGAGGCTGGAGGATTACTTGAGCCCAGGAGTTTGAGGCTGCAGTAAGTCATGTTGATCAGGCCACTGCACTCCAGCCTGGGTGAAAAAGTCAGGCTCTATCTCAAAAAATAAATAAACACAAAAGATATAAAGTTTCCGTCTTTTCTTATGGCTTACTCCCTGGTATTTACATACCACAGTTTGTTAATCTGTTCATGGGTTGATGGGCATTTGGGTTGCTTCCATGACTTGGCAATTGTGAGTTGAGCTGCAACAAACATTGTGTTGCAAAAGCCCTTGTAGTAAAATGATTTTTGTTTTTCTGGGTAAATTCCTAGTAATGGGATTGCAGAATCAAATGGAAGATCTACTTGTAGTTCTTTAAAAATTCTCCATACTTCTTTCCATAAAGGTTGTATTAATTCGCAATCATACCAGCAGTGTAGAAGGGTACCCTTCTCTCCACATCCACACCAGCATCTGCAGATTTGGACTTTGTGGTGTGGACTAATCTCACCAGAATTAAGTGGTATCTCAGAATAGTTTTGACTTGCATTTCTCTGATGACTAGAGGCAATGAGCATTTTTTCATGTATTTTTTGGCCATTTCTCTGTCAACTTCAGAGCAGTTTCTGCTTAAGTCTCTTGCCCACTTATAAATGGGATTGTTTGCTCTTTGTTTGTTGATTAATTGAGTTCTCTCTAGATTCTAGTTATCAGCCCTTTGTCAGATTCATAGCATGCAAATATCTTCTCCCAGTCTGAAGGCTGTGTGCTTTAGTTCTGATACCCTTAACTATGCAGAAGCTTTTTAGATTGATGATGTGATCATGTCTCACTTTATTTTTAGTGATGCTGCAATTTCCAAGGGGGTCTTTTTTCTAAAATCTCTCCCAGGCCAATTTCTTCAACCATTTTCCCTACATTCTCTTCACGAATTTTTATTATTTCATGTCTTAAATTTAAAGCTTTTATCCAACAAGAGTCAATTTTTCTTAATGGTGAGAGGTGCGGGTCCAGTGTCAGTCTCTACAGGTGGCTAAGTGGTTCTCCCAGCACCATTTATTAAATAGGGATTCTTTTGCCCAGTGCATGCTTTTGTTTGGTTTATTGAAGATCAGATGGAGATATGTGGCTGGGTTCATTTCTAGGTTCTCTATTCTATTTGATAGGTTTATATCTCTATTTTTATGCCACTACCATGCTGCTTTGATCACTGTAGACTTGTAGTATAACCTGAAATCTGGTAATGTGATGCCTCCAGTTTTGTTTTTATGATGGAGTTGAAACACATTCTCAAGAATGGGGGAAAAAGTATCCAATGTACTCAATATTAATATGAAACAAATATATAAACAACTACATGCCCACACAAAAGATAAAACACAAATATAGTCTACCAAGGGAAGGGGAGAGAGGGAAGGAGGGAAGCAGGAGGGCTCAATTACCACTTAAACTTTAGCTTAGAATTGAAAACAATGTAACTTAAACATTCATACCCTCATATTAATTTGAAATAATTTATTTATGATATATAAACACATATAATACATTTTAAAAATAAAAACATACATAAATAAATGAATGAATGAAAATAACAAAAAGAATTCAAACTACTGGAATTGGTTACTAAATACTTTGAATATAGGTAAAAATTCTACCTTGTTTAAAAATCTTTTTACTTATTAGAGGAAGTCAGGAAGCTTGATCAATGTCAAAAGAAGAAATATAAAACGTATTTGCTATTTTCTTTGTTATAAGCCTAAAAATGTACATTGTATAGTAAGATTCCAGGAACCCTAGTAAGGAATCTCAAGAATTTAACTAGTCCTAATCCTTTCTACTGGCATAATTATATCCCCTAAGACTCCAGCTCTCCCTCCAAAGCTAGAAGTTGTTTAAAGAACCCAGAGGTCGGGAGATTGCTGTACCTCTCTAGTCATCCACATTACTTCTTCTTCTCCACTGGTTCTTTAAACATCACTTTCTGTAATTTAACTCCACTGCCTCTAGTCTATCTTGTCTGTAAAAAGGCAGCTCGGGGCCCTCCTAAAATATTCTTTCACACTGTTAAAGAGAGTTTTTGAAGCAGCCTCTCTCTCCTCACTACTTTTATTTTCTTTGTGCATAATAATACTCATGTTAAACTTTCCAGTGCTTTTCTGCTTTTCATTTTTCTAATTTTTCTTCTGGGCCTCATGTCTCCAAAATAAATTGTTTTGCTTCCAAGAATGAAATAACTAAAAATATGTGCACCTTATAAAAATCAAACCGCTGCACACCAAAGAGGAAATTGGTAATAGAATTTACGGATGCTGGTAATTTGTGTATTTTTCTCTGATAAGACATCTTGTCTCATTTGTGTAACATTAGTAAAAGTTCATTGACAATAAAAACTAGGAAAGGAAGACTAGCAATACTTGTATTAAAAATACTTGAATGGCATTTTGCATAGGCTGGACATTTCTTTTTAACTTATTAGGAAATTTTAAGAGAGTAGATGGATTTAAAACTCTTTTAGTTCATTTAATAACGTGTTTTTTAGAAGAGACACTATAATGATGTCAAAGAATTTAGTACAATGCCTGGCACATACCAGGTGCTCAATAAATTGTGGTTAATAGCTAATTGAGCTTCGGTCTATTCAAACATTTTCTAACATTAAAAAAAAAATCTTCTTTCTAATTAGATAATAATGAAGGCTAGTTAGTTGGAGACTCTCCAGATAACTGTAACATTATATAAGAATTTACAATATGGCCAGGCACAGTGACTCTCACCTGTAATCATACCATTCTGGAATGCTGAGGTGGATAGATTGCTTAAGCTCAAGAGTTCAAGACCAGCCTGAGCAAGAGTGAGACCCTGTCCCTACTAAAAATAGACAAAGTAGTCAGGCATCGTGGCAGGCACCTGTAGGCCCAGCCACTGGGGAGGCTGAGGCAAGGGGATCATTTGAGTCCAAGAGTTTGAGGTTGCTGTGAGCTATGATGATGCTGTGACACTCTACCTAGTTGGACAGAGTGAGACTCTGTCTCAAAAAATTAAAAAAAAAGAAGAAGAAGAGGAGGAGAAGGAGACTTGGCATCTGTAGCTCAGCAGCTAGGGTGCTAGCCACGTATACTGAGATGGCGGGTTTGAATCCATCCCTGGTCTGCCAAACAACAATGACAACTACAACCAAACAACAAACAAACAAACAAACAAAAAATTGCCGGGGGTTGTGGCAGGTGCCTGCAGTTCCAGCTACTCAGGAGGCTGAGGCAAGAGAATCACTTAAGCCCAAGAGTTTGAAGTTACTGTGAGCTGTGATACCATAGCACTCTACCGAGAATGACATAGTGAGACACTTTCTCAAAAAAAAAAAAAAAAAAAGAAGAAGAAAGAAAGAATTTCTTGGAAGCAAGAGTGTCCTGAATGCTGTAAAGCTGAAAAATCTTCTGAAATACTTAACAAGTCTTAAGGTGTTATTGAGATGGTAACATTTCAGAATATGGAACTTGTTATATATTTCCTGATCATTTGAATACTATGCAATGCAGAACATTCTTTCTTTATGCTTTCAGTGGAGACATTTTGAGGAAATGCAGACTTGAGGAAGAATCCAAGGACTCTTGAAACAACCATGAAGCTTAATTCAATTGTTTCCTGAGAGATTAACTTTTTGCAGAAGCCAAAGAAAATCTTTCGCTAATCCAAAAGGTACAAAAATAAGGTTGAAACCATAAAACAGGGAGGCTTGGTTTGGAAAAGTTAACGTATTTGGACAGGGATAATTATGACCACTGTGAGGCTGCTCTGCAAATTCCATCACTCTGTTTCTGCTAAAATAAGCAGCACAATGATTCTTTTATCCTTTTATGTTTTTACCAGGAGACTGGTAAGGCAGCTTTGATAAAGGAAATTTGTATTTATGTCAAATCTAAACACCAAAGATAAATGGAACTTTTTTCCAATGACTTGGTTACATAAAAATAGTGATCTAATCCTGAGAAATCTCAAGGACTCTATGATCCAAAAATGCTTTCTAAATTATTTTAATTTAAAAAATGTGAAATTATATTCAAGCAATCTAGTTTCGCTGCCTGGATGTAAAACAACTTAATTTCATACTGTGCAATGATATTAGACATTTTTCCACCTCCTCTTGCCAGCAGGGGTCTCCAGCCTTTTTTCTTATCAGCCACACTTTGGAAGAAGAATTGTTGTCTTGGGCCACACAGTAAATACACAAACACTAATGAAAGCTGATGAGGAAAAAAAAAAAAAAAGAAGAAGAAGAGTCCATGCATAATTTTCTTGATATTTGAAATCACAGATAAGCAAAACAGTCCTCAAATAATTTGCATGCACCCCACAGGCCGCAGGTTGGACACTCCTGCTATAGGGACCAACCCTACTCCAACCAGAAATTTTTCTCGGTTGATGGAATCCCAGTACTTCCTCCTGGTGACCACAAACCTGGAGCAGTTTCCTCATCCCATCTCTAGTTCTCAAAGGTGCCTCTTATGCCAAGGGCAGAAGCCCAAGGGACTTGGCCAGTGCCTGCCTTGGGTGCTGTTCATGCCTTTGCTACAAGGCAGTGATCAAAGAGAAGACAGCCCATGACAGCACAGAGGAATCATCGGTTATGGAGGAAGCTGCTCATGTTTCCTATTCACCTAGTGATGTCCAGGAAACAGCTTCTTCCTTTTTCGTATCTTCTTTCATTGTAGCTATACTATGAATTGCCATCCCTCTGAAGCTTCTATCTAAGGATTTCTTCCTAAGCATCAGGTTTTGTGTTTGGGGTTTTTTTCACCCCCCCCTAGTCTTACCAGATATCTTATACCCAAACTGCTCTACAATATTCAGAATGGGTTTTAATACTTAGGGAATTTTATTGATTTCAAATTCTTTGAAACTAATAATTCAATCCAAAACTGAGTAATTTGAGGTCTGACATGTAGTACATGCTTGGTAAATATTTATTGGGTTTCTAAACTGAGCCTACTCTATGTCTAGTACCTTTAGGACTTAAAGATGAGCCAGATTCATTTCCTGCCTTCATGAAGCGGATCATTTAGAAGGAGAAACAAAGGAATCAAAGAAAGCCTAGTTCCACTGAGACATGAGTAAAATGTCCTGGGGAAAATATACCTGTTTATGTACAATATTCAACTCTGAGCAGCCAGTTAACCTTATTCCATTCTCCAACCAATTCAAGTAAGTAAGAGTAAACTGCCTCTTATTCTAGACCAAGATCTAGTTTTCTCAAACTATTTCTGGCACACAGCTCCTGTCACTTCAAGTCATCCCTCTATGGCCCATAGGTAGCGCTGAGGTGCCTCAGATCTTAGGACCAAGTGAAGGAAGAACATACAGTTGGCTTTGGCTTTCACTGATGTTCAGGGTGAGGAGAGAAGTGTGTGTGGGGGCAGTGGTCATAAGTCAGCTTAGGCTGCTGTAGTAAAATTCCACAGGCTGGGTGGTTTCAACCGTTGAAATTTTTTTCTCACAGTTCTGGAAGCTGGAAGTTTAAGAGCGAGGTACTGAAGATGTACTTTCTTCTGAGATCTCTCTCCTACGCTTGTAAACACCTACCTTCTCATCCTGTCCTCACAGGGGCTTTCCTCGGTGCTGGCAAATTGGCTAGGATTTCTTCCTCTTCTCCATGGATAACAGTCTTATTGGATTAGGGCCCCACTCTTATGACTTTATTTAACGTTACAACCTCTTTAGAAACACTGTCTCCTAATAAAGGCACATTGGAGACTAGCGTTTTAACATGAATTTTAAGGAAATGTAATTTAGTCTGCAACAGAGTTTGCAGCATTTAGCTAAGGAGCTTGGCATTATGCTCAGAGGAATCTGGCCACTTAACCAATTACATTTCTGGACCATTCATTGTTAAAGGAATACAGCCTCTCAAAATTGGTGCACCTGCACATAACTTTGGGGGCAGATAACTGGTTTCACAGCTGCAGGCTTTTATTTATTTATTCTAGATGCTTCTTTTTTATTATGGTAAAATACACATAAAACTTACCTTTAGTGACATTTAGTATATTCACAATGTGGACAACTATCACCACTCTAATTGTGGAACATTTTCAACTCCAAAGGAAACCATATACCTCTTAAGCAGTGTCTTCCCTTTCTTCATCCCCCCAGCCAGCAACCACTGATCAGCTTTCTATCTCTGTGGATTACCTACTGTGGATATTTCACATAAATGAACTAATACAATATGTGCCTTTTGTGTCTGGCTTTGTTCACGTAGCACAATGTTTTCAAAGTTCATCCATATCGTAGCATGTATTTGTGCTTTGTTCTTTTCATGGCCAAGTAATATTCCAACTGTGTCCATTCATTGGTTGTCAAACATCTTAGTTGTTTGTATAGAAGTTTTTGTATAGACATGTGTTTTCATCTCTGGGATATTTACAACTGGGAGTGGAATTTCAGTGTCACATGATAATTTTATGCCTACCTTTTTGAGGAATTTGTCAAATTGTTTTGCATAGTGGCTGAACCATTTTACATCCCATCAACAACATTTAAGTGTTCCAATTCCTCCATATCCTGACCTACATTATTTATTCATTCATTCATTTGTTTGTTTATAGAAACACAATCTTGGTCTGTTACCGTGACTAGAGTGCAGTGATATCATCACAGCTCACAACAACCTCAAACTCCTGGGCTGAAGCAATCCTCTTGTCTCAGCCTCCAAAGTAGCTGGGACTACAGGCATCCATGGCCAACCCTGGCTAATTTTCTTTTTCTTTTTTTAATAGAAATGGGGTCTCATTCTTGCTCAGGCTAGATCCCTTTATTATTATTTCTGTTGCCATCTGAGTGAGAATAAAGTGGCATTGGATGGTTTTGATTTGCAATTCTCTTACAACTAATTAATCCTGGATTTTTTTTCAATGTGCTTGTTGGTTCTTTGTAGATATTGTTTGCAGAAATGTTTAAGCCATTTTTAAATTGAGGGGTTTTTTTAGTTGTAATGGTTCATATATATTCTGGATACTAGACTTTACTATTTAAATGATTTTCAAATTGAAACAAGCCCTCCATGGTTGTTAACTCCTTATCTCCAAGATGAAAATATAACCATAGGAAACACCAATATTAAAATATAAAGGAGTTCAGTAAAACCATGGGGTGAGGAGTAGGAATGAAAGTAAGGAATGTCAAATGTTTAAAGTTAGTGGCAGATGAGATGAAAAAGGATATAAAATATGGAAATTACATTTTGGAAATCAGTATATTAATTATACGAAAAAAATAATGAGAATGAAAGATTAAAAAAAAGTTAAAGCAACAAGAAAGCCTGTCTCCCCCAAATTTATGACCATTGCTATTTTCAGATACGTTTGGGGAATCTAAATCTTTTTTCACAAGAAAAAAATTAAAGGAAATATAATTTAACAAATTCGTTTGGGCTTGAGATTTCATTTGATAACACAAATATTTAAACTTAAATGAACTTTTGGTAAACAAAATTTGAATTTTCAGTACTACTTCTATTTAGAAAGAGAAGGGGGAAATGAATGAAGCTAGTGAAAGGCATTCTCTCTAAACAGACTGCTGATGGGTGTGCAGACAGCAAGAACCTTCAGCTCTTGCTGAAACTTGCAGGAAAAACACTGGAGATCTTGAAGCTTTTAGAACTGCCAGCCAAATGAAATATGATTACCTCCATATGATGTGTATCAACTCCAGTTAGCAAAGCTATAAGTAATCATTTCTTTAGTTATAAGACTTTCTACTTGTTCCAGTGAAGATAGTCAGAAGTTTGATTTTAAATCAGTTGTATTTTATTCATATACATACATAGGCACATACTGAAATGTAAAATAACCTGAAAATATACTTTCGCAGTTAACATTCATGGAGTTCAACTTTTTAAAGGGGGGCACCCTTTCATATGTGTTTAAATATATTTTGGCAGACTGCCTGACATTTAGTTTTGGTTATAATAAATTATTATTATTACTACCTAGATGTTATGATTGCTAGTTATAGTTTCTCAGAAGAGACTAGTAAGACAGTTTAGGCTGCCTGTTAAGGATGGCGAGGGAATTTGTTTTTAATTCCCAAGACAGGGCCAAGACTATCTTAGTATATCTTCTTACAGTATCTCCCACAGAGAAGTCACTAAGTACTTGACAACTCATGTTATAAAATTTCAGTACAACAAAGAAAAGATAAATAAGGAATGTATACATAAATAAAGAGCGATATAAAGGCCCTTTGACCATTGAAGACAATCAACCACCACATAAAGTATCTACGAAACAGGCCTCTCCTTAACTTTCAAGGAATAAAGGAAACACAACAGTAAAAAAGAAGAAAAATTTATTCACATTTTGGAGTAATTTTCACATTTCCAAGTTCACCAGTTATAAACTAACTCGTAGACTACTTGGAGAAAACATGTTTAAGCAGTGGCACTACCCAATCACAGAATCCATTCTAACATGAAATATTCAACAATTTCTTTCTTCATAATAAACCCTGACAAATTGTGGATGTTTTAAAGGAGAGAATGAAGAGTGGAAGGAGGGTATGATATAGGTACTGTCTCCTGCTCTTTTTCTTTCCAAAAGAAGAAAATTTAAACTATTAACCCTCTGAACGCCACCCAGATCTATGTATGCTGCCAGAGGAAAATGACACCAAACCAGCTAGTACATAGCTCCCAGTTTATCTTGGGCTTTCTGTAGTGGAGGATGTGGTGACCAGCAGTATGGGGGGTGGGCTTTGGAGACAGGTGGAACTGGATGCTATCAAAGCAAACAGAAACTCCATCTGCAGTGATCAGACTCTGCTTGCCTCTGCCATGTGGATTACGTCAATGTATGTGAAACTCTCAGCATGGTTCTAGGCACATAGTAAGCCCGCAATCAAAATATAGTAGTATCTTCTAAAAAAATGACGCAGTCTGAAAAACTAAGTCTTTGGCTGGCTGCTTCTGGTCTAACCTTAAGTGCCATTCCTCTGCTGATCTTTCTGACCTCCCTCTGCATCCTAACTCCAGATTACTTGAACCACAACACTCAGCCTAAAATATATGGTATTATGTAGCTAAAAATAACAAACAAAAAACCTGCAAGGAAAAGAAGGGAATTACTTGGAGAAATAAGGTGTTTGGGGCTGGGGCGGGGGGAGAAGTGGGAAATAAGGCAATAGGTAAAAGAATAGGTGTTTGGCGGGGGGAGTGGGAAATAGGGCAGAGGTATTTTTTAAATCTAACTTTGTTGGGGTAAGTGGAGTGTCTGTTATTAATAAAATTGCCTGTGTTGGGCCAGGCGCTGTGGCTCACATCTGTAAACCTAGCACTCTGGGAGGACTATGCTGGTGGATTGCTTGAGCTCAGGAATTTGAGACCAGCCTGAGCAAGAGTGAGACCCAGTCTCTACCAAAAATAGAAAAAAAAAACCCAGCCCATCATCTTGGCAGTACCTGTAGTTCCAGCTACTCAGGAGGCTGAGGCAGGAGGATCTCTTGACCCTAAGAGTTTGACGTTGCTGTGAGCTATGATGCCGCCGCACTCTAGTAAGGGCAACAGAGCTTGAGACTCTGCCTCCAAAACAAACAAACGTGTGTTCTGTAGTCATGGACTTGAAAGGGACCTTAGTGGTTATTATAGCCTATGTCCCACTTTACAGATGAAGAAACTGAGACGGGCAAAACGTCAAGATTCTCTGCCAGTAAGACTAGGTCTAGAACTCAGGTCTGTTGACTCCCAGACCCTGTGGGAAGGGGCATTAGTTCCTTTAAAAACTAATCACTGCTGCTTTAACAACATCAGCACCTGTTGTTTCAGCTTCTGCAAGGGAGAAGCTATTAATTTCTCCTTCATCAAAGCTGAATTTTTGGAGCGTCTGAACCTTGTTTTCTTCCTGATTGCAGCTGTCTAAACCATTAAGGCCGAAGTTTGGAAGGAAACACCTTTCTGCTACAATACAATAAATCACCACCCCCAAAGAAAGAAAAAGTGACACGGATCATTCAGAAAATGGCCAAATTTGTTAAGTCTTTGCTGAACTCCATTCCTTCTTGGGGTGGAAGCCTGGAGCCCGTCAGACACAGCCGCAGGCGTGTGAGCACTGCCACAATCATTGAAGTTCTTCCTTGCCTGGGCAGACCAACCGTGCGGCATCCTGAGAGACAGTTCAACTGAGCGGCGATTTTAAGATCTGTAAAATGGACAGTAATTATAATCCCTAGGGAAGTTCTGAGAATCAAACCGAAGATTGAATACTAAAGATCTTCACTAAGCAAGTTTAGTTTGCTCTCATTATTACTGCAGTTGCGTTAGCAAGGCCAGGATCGTTTATGTTTTTAATCGTGCCCCATCGGGGTCCCAAACTGCAGAGCCGTCTGGCGTCTTGGGGCGCCCAGGGGCGGAGGGGAGACCGTACAGCACGCATGCGCGCCGGGAGAGCCGCGGGCCCCTCATAAGAGCGCCGCGCAGCGCCGCGGAGAGCCTACTCGCAGCTGGCTGGGCGCCGCGCTCGGCTTCTCCCGTAGATGGAGGACTGAAACTTCCGTGGGAGGCTCCCCCGGGTGCACACCTCCCGCGGGCGCAACGGCGAGCGGGAGAGGCGGACCGAGGCTGCTGGGCGCCTGTAGAACCACGCTGCAGCCGGGGAGGCGGAGAAGGGGAGCCTGAGCGAGCAGCTCGCCTGGATCCTCGCCCAGCAGCAGCCGCGGCCGCCGCCAGCCGGGCAGGCTCCCGGGAGTGCGGCTGGGGGCGTGCCCCACCTTCGCCCGCGTCCTGGACGCTCTCAGGGTCGGAACCGCTCCCGCGGCGCCGTGCGCCGGGAACCTTGGCCGTCGGCCCGGCAGACTGGAGCGTCGGGGCTGCAGCCCCGAGGTCTGCCTGGGCGGCGCGGCTGGAGACATGCGGACCGAGTTCGCGGCTGAGGAGGCTGAGCGCGGCCGGCCGCTGCACTTGCTGCCCAGAGCCCTGCGCGCGCTGCCTGCCTTCCTCGCCCCTTCTCGCCGCTGGAGAGGAGAATAAAGTAGGCAAGACGTGCTCCCACTGTCGCCTGGGACCTCGGGGCTTAAACCCTGCCACGGAGACCTGCCCCCAAGTCCTCAGCGCCGTGCCCAGCGGTCGTCTGGCTCGGGTAAGCGTCCCCTCGGGGATGCACGAGGAGGGCTCTTCCGCGGGTCACGCTTCCTGGGGCTGCTGGACGGCAGCCCTTGGGACTCTCTGAGTCTGCATCCCGAGAGTTCCGTCCGCGACCGCCACTCTTAAGGCAAGCCCTATTGGGGACGGGCCACCCGGCTGAAGAAGGGAATGGCTTAGGAGCCCCCAGCCCTGTAAGGCCCGGCGTCGTCTGCTCCTGGACGTCGCGGCAGAAGGGAGTTGCCGGAGCCGAAAGCATTTGAGACGGCGAGGAGGCCCGGGGTCTCCAGGGCCGCAACTTTTGGGAGACTGCTCTGTGCCCTCTGGAGACGCGCCGCCCGCGCCCAGGGTGGTGCCATGTGGGGCGGACACCGTTTGTTCCCCGCCTCCTCCCGGAACGCGGCTTGGCTCCTGCAGCTGCTGCTGGCCGCGCTGCTGGCTCTGGGGGCGTGGGCCAGCGGCGAGTACTGCCACGGCTGGCTGGACGCGCAGGGCGTCTGGCGCATCGGCTTCCAGTGCCCCGAGCGCTTCGACGGCGGCGACGCCACCATCTGCTGTGGCAGCTGTGCGTTGCGCTACTGCTGCTCCAGCGCCGAGGCGCGTTTGGACCAGGGCGGCTGCGATAACGACCGCCAGCAGGGCGTGGGCGAGCCTGGCCGAGCAGACAAAGACGGCCCGGACGGCTCAGCAGGTAGGGCGGCCTTGTGACCACCGGGAGGACCTGGGAGCTTGGAGAGGGAAAAAGGATTAGAAGCACCGACATTTTAGGAAAGGGCCTCATTAATTTTTGCATGGGTCACCAATTCATCCTCCCTGGGCCTCAGTTTCCCCTGTCAGCTAAAGGTTGGATTGGCGTGGGTTTTCCAAAGAAAATCACACACCTAAGGCAATGTGGGCCACAAACAGCTCCCACATTCCTTCTGTCCAGGGTCCTCTGCTCCTCCAGTGTCTTCTATCTCAATAGGGGTTGATGTCTTGAGGGTACCCAAGGACGGGTGTATCCAAGAGGACCTGGGAAGGGCGCTTCTTTGAAGGTTCCTGAGAAGGAAAACAGCTCCTCAGGGCTGTCCCAGGGGTGATGCCCCGTACCCCACTCGGGGGCGGGTGGGTAGGAGTCAAACCCTCCCAGACACGGATAAGGAGGCAGCACCTTTCCCCTACCACAGTTGGGGCCTTAGCATGAGAGGCTTAGTAGATGTAACGTCCAAGCAGTGCCCAGCTTTACTCTTTGTGGCTTTGATTTTTTTTTTTTTTCAGTTATATGTATTTTTTCAAATTGCCAAAGCTGAACATAAATGCAGGAAATAATTTGGTAGATTGCACTTCTGCCACATTTAAGAAACCTTTCCAGACTACCTCCTTGGAGGGTCTGCAAAGTGTGTATGTGTGTGTGTATTTAGTTCTGGGATGGGTCAGGGTAAGAGGTAAGAAGATAAACACAAACATGTCCCAGAGGGGGCGTCTCCTTTTTCTGCAGCCCGGTTGTGTTGTGTTAACTAGACAGCACCTTGCTGCCCAGAATTGAACTGCCTGGGCTTTGGCCTGGTGCATTTGCAGAGCTGCCTCCAGGGGCCTGGTGCGAGACAGCTCTTTTCAGCGCCTTTCCCTTTGCAGTCAAGCATTTTATTAGCATGCTACTCCTATTGTTCCACTGCCTTGAATCTGAAGAGAGGAGAACTGAGGGTAATTCCAGAAGAGGTGCCTTCTTAAAACGTAAGCTTAGCTCTGCAGAGTGTGTGGCCGCAGAATAAAGCCTTGAAAAATGAGCCAAGGTCTGAACTGCTACAATGCGGTGTCTGTTAAGTTGGGCTCATTAGTGGTCTTTTAAAAAGTTGGGATGGCTTTGGAGAAATCAGTAGCCAGCAGACATCTCATGATGCCGTGCATAGTGCACATGGGTGCCTTCTTCATTCCGCTTACAAACTTTTCCCCCTGAAACTATTCCTTTCACTTCTCTTCTGCAGTGCAGAAAGACAGCATGCCTAATTAATCCTGGGGGCTTGTAGTAGTACTGCATTCTTTACCCCCATGTGGTTATTTACACTTCTAATTAAAAATCCTGGAAAGAGAACAGTTATTTCTCCACAAAACTCATTATGTGGACTAAGAGTGATTTCAGCTACTTTCTGCTATAATGTTTGGTACTTTTTTTTTTTCTGTTTTATTATTATTTGTTTACCTCTTGGTAACATACGTAGGGCTGGTGTCATAATTTAGAGAATTAAATATTTGTGGCATGTGTAGGAAAAAGTCCTGCATCGACTTCTCCGGTGAGCCACAGTTAGCCGGAAGTGATGGTGTAATTAGAGCAGGGCTGCTGCTGGGAACCAGCCCCACTAAAAGGTGCTATATATAGAACTCACTCTTTTCAGCATTGAAACGCCAGGAAATCTTGCACTGTCAGCCTTTAGTTAAATACCTATAAAGTATGTTTTACTAATAAGGCATTATTTCTCCATGATAACATGTGGTACTCTATTTTAAATCTGCTGCCTCCAGAAATTGCCAGAATAGTCAGGAGGACCATAATTAGAAAGCCCCCTGCTCTACTGGACAGTCAAAGAGTATTCCCAAATCTGACCTCAAATCGAGGGAGCTTCCTCCTAAAATGCTGCCCTGTCCAAGTCTTCAAAGTCACTGGCACGATGCTTTGCCATGACTTCCAGCAAGACCCAGTCCTGTAAGATCCAGTCCGGCCCTATCCCTATGTATTTTCCCAAAACATAGTTAGGGAGATGAGCCAAGAACACACCAGAAAACACTAGGATCTTGGTAACCCAGGGTGGAATTCCACAGAAGTCGCTCAGAGGCATCTATTCTGCCCCCTTTTCTCACCCTACTCCACCCCCATCAGCCTGTGTGTTACGTTTCTAAAGCCTTGTGCTGCCATTCCCATAGCTCTCAAAGATTTTTTTTTTTTTAAAGCAAATAATTTTAAAACGGAGTTTGCTACTAGTTTAAGTGAAGTTTTTATTTTTTGGAATAAGGCCCCATATTAAGTATGGTGACCATTGCTTTGTGCTCTGCAGACTTGCCCTGTGCAGACTTGCCTTCATGGCTCATGGTGGCAGGCTCTCCTACCCATGTCTTGTTGCTCCTGACATTTGTTTTCTTAAGTACATTGTTACACATGGGGTGGCTGTGTGTAACAGCCTTGAATGACCCCCCTCCACCACCACCACACAGACCCTTCTCCTCTCCACCCTTCAGTGCCCCCCCGGAAGCTCCTTGCTTCTGCAGGGCAGATGTGTGTGGAGTTGTTTTCACCTTTCCTTGACCTTACTTTGTTTCTTAATAATGGTAGTGGCTTAGAGTCTGACCTAAATTTGTTCTTTACCTTCCTGGGTGGGGGGGGGGGTCTTGCTAAAAATTGGTAAAAATAAATTTTTAAGGAATATGAAAAGACTTTTAAATAATTTAAACTAATAGTTACATGCAAGTCCTACAACTACCTGGTAGGGCAAACCTAAGCTAGACATTCAGATACTGTAGGAGGTCTAGAGCTGTAGTAGTCTTGATACAAGAAACCCTTATTCTCACTCAATTGAGTAGTCTGCCTCAATCAATATTGCAGTTGATGAGTCCAGCTGTAAATATTAACAGTTTTGCTTCTAGGGGCTGATCTGCCATGTCTGTAGGGCTTCCACACCTTTTCTTGATAAAGGACCAGTGCATCTTGTGGGCTACTAATATGTGAACAAATTAGCCCAACCGAGGTCCCTTGATGTTGGGCATCATCAGTGTTGATCATTGATTCATTCATTGCCACTACCAAGCACTAGTAAATCAATGTGTCTTTGTCCCTTTCTTCAGTGCCCATCTATGTGCCGTTCCTCATTGTTGGCTCCGTGTTTGTTGCCTTTATAATCCTGGGCTCCTTTGTGGCAGCCTGTTGCTGCCGATGTCTCCGGCCGAAGCAGGAGCCCCAGCAGAGCCGAGCCCCAGGGGGCAACCGCTTGATGGAGACCATCCCCATGATCTCCAGTGCCAACACTTCCCGGGGCTCATCTTCCCGCCAGTCCAGCACAGCAGCCAGCTCCAGCTCCAGTGCCAACTCTGGGGCCCGGGCACCCCCAACAAGGTCACAGACCAACTGTTGCTTGCCTGAGGGGACCATGAACAATGTGTATGTCAACATGCCCACGAATTTCTCCGTACTGAACTGTCAGCAGGCGACACAGATTATGCCACATCAGGGACAGTATCTGCATCCCCCATATGTGGGATATACAGTGCAGCATGACTCTGTGCCCATGACCCCGGTTCCCCCTTTCATGGATGGCCTGCAGCCTGGGTATAGGCAGATTCAGTCCTCCTTCCCGCACACTAGCAGTGAGCAGAAGATGTACCCAGCGGTGACTGTGTAACTCAGTCCATAGCCAGACTGAGAGGAACCCAGGGCTGCATTCCTAAGGTGGAAGTCCGCCGTTTGGGGATGGCTTCATTTACCCATAGTGTGTGTGAAAACATCTCACAGCTACTCGGGAGACTGAGGCAAGAGAATCACCCAAGCCCAGGAGTTAGAGGTTGCTGTGAGCTGTGTGATGCCACGGCACTCTACCAAGGGCGATAGAGTGAGACTCTGTCTCTACAAAAAAAAAAAAACAAACTCCCAATTAGCAGTTCTGGATTTTTCATCCCAGTGTGTGGTTGATTGATGATGGAGATGTCTAGGTTGTTGCTGATGAGTCTATGATAAATGTTATGAGTCAGTGCTAAGTGCCCTTGAGGTTTGGTTGTCAAAGAATTTTATAACTGGTAGATTAAGCATTTTTATTATGTCATCATTATTATTGCTATCTTGGTTTTTGAGCATACAAGATCAAAATACTCGGGCCATTTTTTTAAATGAGCATCCAAGTTTGAAGGGGAGATGTAAATAATACAACTATTGTAAAAGGAAACTAGTTTGAATTCTATGAGATTAAGCATCAATCTGAGTATTTCACAGGCACATCTTAATTTCATTGTAAAATTGTGTGTGTGTATATATATGTATATATATAGTCTATTTTTGTGCTCTTTGAGGCCCATTTTGTGCTTTTTTATCTGGTGTAGAGATCTTATTACAAAGTGTTTTCTACATTAAAAAGAGACTGAAAGAAATTACAAAGTGACTGAATGAAGACACTTCACAACTCTTGGATTATTTCAATTGTGAAGTAGTGGGTAGCACAGTAATAAAACCATTCATCCCCTTCTTGATTATATCTTAATTTCCTGACTTTACAGTGACATCTGATAAGTAATTGAATGTTTTTTATATTGAAATAATAAACCGTCATCTACTACTTTCTGAACTTTTAATTTTGTCATGTGCTATGGTTTGGCATTTTATTCTGTTTGGTTTTCAGATCACTGTGTCTGTATAATACTGAATGCAAGTAATTACTGGAGTTATAAATGAAGATCAGCGTTTCTGCCTAAATCTGATAAAACATTTTCTTGTTTTGCTTATAAAAATTCAAAGAAGTGCTTTATGAAGTATATAACTCCTCAGCCATAATAGAAGACATGGGATGAAATTTAAACCACAGATATAATGTACTTTGCAAGTCATAAGGCTTTTTCTATTCTTGTTATCAAAATGGTTTATTTTTCAGGCAACAGGGACTATTAAGTGAAGATAAAAGCTTTTCAAAGAAATACTGCCTTTCTTTCCCCCACAGTTCTTGTTTTCTTCTTTTTTCAGGCCTCAACAAGCACCGTATTCATTGCCAATGTTTTGAATTATCAAATTCAAGTGAATTTATTTGTGTATTGTTTACTTATAAAAAGGACAACTTTATATATGTGCAAGTAAATTTCCAACTGCTAGCAAAACCAAGATTTTGTAATTAAATAAATCATTGTATAGTATGGTCTTTTACACCTTTATATCTATAGATATCTACCATCTTTCTATTATTATCAATCTGTCTCATGACTGAATAATGTAAAATCATTGTTGACAAATTGATATCAGCAAAGAAAATTTTTTAATAACCAAAGGCAGGGGAAAATCATTTTACTTATTAATAAAATATTTTGTGATGTGAGTTCCTAGAGGAATTGTTTTTTTTTTCTTTCATTTTCATTGTACTTGATAATTTTTCAGATGGTCCAGTAAATCTGTTAATAGAATTGCTAAGTTTCATCAATTTTGCTTTCATATGCAAAGCCTCCTTTTAAAAGTAATCAATACCTGAGAAGATTACATGCATGCTCTTTGAGTCAGTGAGTATTGTTTTACATATCCTAGGGGAAATGTTGACACCATAAGAAGAGTTCTTTGGAGATCATTGTATCAGCAAACTAGTGGGTGATATCTTGTCTTTCATGGAAGATTCCTGCTTACATCAGGAAGCAAAATTCCTAGAACCGCAGAGTTGGAAGGGACCTCAAAGATCACCCAGTCTAGGAGTTGGCAAACTTTTTTGGTAAATAGAGAGTATGTATTTTAGGTCTTGCAAGCTATGTGCAAGCTTGCAAGCTATTCAGGTCTGCTGCACTATTGCTAAAGCAGCCATAGATAATACATGAACAAATGGGCAAGGTCATGTTCCAATAAAGCCTTATTTATAGAAAATGAAATTTGAATTTCATATAATTTACATATTGCAAAACATTCTTTTGATTTTTTTCCTTCAACCATTTTAAAATGTAAAGACCATTCTACCTTCCAGTGCTATACAAAGTAGGCAATGAGTTGGATTTGGCCAGCAGGCTATAGTTTGTCAGTCTGCAAACGAGTCCTCCCTTACTGGATATAGGAGTAGCCTCTGTGACATACTTGGTAGCCTTTTTTATTTATTTATTTTAAGAGACAGAGTCTCACTTTGTTGCCCTCAGTCGAGTATCGTTGCATCACTACTCACAACACCCTCTAGTTCTTGGACTTAGGCGATTCTTTTGCCTCAGCCTCCTGAGTAGCTGAGACCTCAGGCATCCACCACAATGCCTGGCCATTTTTTTTTTTTTATTGCAATTTGGTCAGGCCGAGTTTGAACCAGCCACTCTCGGTATATGGGGCCAGCGCCCTACTACTGAGCCACAGGCGCCGCCCTTGGTAGCCTTTTTTAAACCGAGGGTTGGAGAATGCTGCATTTCTTATACGACATTGTCTGATTTTTCCTCCTTTGTTATGTAGTAATTAAATTCCATGATTAAAGCAAAAGTGCACTTTAGTAAATGAGTGAGTTTTTCATTTTAATGAATGCTACTGGGTCTTTCCAAAAATATAACTTTATTACAGGCAACCTCAGATTAGGTGAATGATGGAGAAACTAAGCTCGCAAAGGAAAAAGTTACCATTTGGATTAAGGTTACCTTCTTGGCTGTCATAAAATATAAAAATCAGAACCTGTAAAGTATAATTTTCACCCAGGAGAAATATTCTAAATTTTGTCAACAAAAAAGGGGAGCATTTACAGATTGAAAAATTGTTTACTGCTTTAAATTTTCTATGTATCTAAATTTCTAGTGTCTGTTTATAATAGTTCCAGGGAATTATGTACCCCTGCTGACAGGAGAGAAAATCAGACCCTTAGGTTGCAAGAAAGAAGGTGTCTATTGTGTCTGTTAAAGAGTGTGGAAACTACGTGTGTACCATTTCTGCTACAGCTGGAAAAGTCACAATTTAGCAAAAGCATTAATATCCAAATGGGGGAGAATATCGTTAAGACAATTACGTTTAGATTTAGCATTTTTACATCCATTTCTGATTAAGTTCCCACAAATTGAACTAATGGAATAATTCATTTGTTAAATTTACCTTGAGTTCAGACTTTGAAGATTGTGCAGTTTTACTTCATAAGCTCCACAACCCATATTTTCTGCTTGTTTTGTTACAAGTGAGAATTCAAGTTCCCTTAGGAAGGATTGCCTGAAGAAAGCAGGAAGGTTAGAACTAAATTGGTGATGAATATCAGGTCATATGCTCATAAAAGCACTGAACACAGGAAACAAAGTTTGAATGATGCTAAAAGTTGACATCGTAAAGAGGTCAGAGTGCTCCATTCTCTTCTCAGTGTGGCCTCCTACCTGGTAACAACACTGAAAATTATAGGCCTTTTTTCTCTAAGAGCTTTGTCTGTTTCCTGCAAATTCACAGTAGGTTTTTGCTAAGAGCGCAAGTCTCCGTATGATACACATAGAGATTTGTTCAAGTGGGTCAACTGTTGAAATTAATAAACAGCATGCTTGCTTTGTGTTGCCTGAGCTTAAA
This sequence comes from Arctocebus calabarensis, assembly GCA_963573935.1. NCBI lineage: Eukaryota > Metazoa > Chordata > Mammalia > Primates > Lorisidae > Arctocebus > Arctocebus calabarensis. The sequence continues at coordinate 33,536 of CAUYON010187843.1, forward strand.
TGCAGGAGTTGATGTGTTTGCTTTTTAGCGGGCTTCAGAACTGAGTCTTCTTATTCATTCTGCCTGGTCTTCCTCCAGGCAGTCAGAATGGCATCATTAAAATAGACAATGTCTATGCCTACGTCAATTTCATGTGAATTTCCTAGGCCTCAATTCCATGAATGGACTGTGTGTGTTCATTGATACATTCATTCACTTTGCCCCTGTGGCAGGGATGATACATTCATTCGCCTTGCCCCCTGCAGGAGGGACTGTGTTCATTCGTTTCCTGGCCAAGGAACCCATACACCTATATATACCCCAAGACTAAAAGCCTAAAGGGGGAGATGGGGAAAGACCGGGAGAGAAATGGAGAGAGCTTTTCTCTCCCCACTTGAGTTCTCTCTCTCCCTACCAGGAGCTTTAGTGTTTTCTATATTCTTTTCAGTAAATAAATTCTGTCCTACCACTGGAAAAAAAAAAAAAAAAAAAGAAAAGAAAATGCCATGAAGGCTATGTTAAACAGTTTTATGAAAACATTTCAGATTGTATATGAAACCAGCACATTGTACCCCTTGATGGCACTAATGTATGCAGCTGTGATTTAATAAAAAAAAAAATCTCCAACTACTATGGAGCTGGAGGAAATAAAAAAAAAAATAGTGTCTGCCTTACCAGTGTCCAAGGAAGACTCAACTCGTGGTACAGGCACTGGGGGGAGTCATGGGGATCTGGGGAGATGGTGACAATGGACAGACAGAGGAGCATCAGACTGACCCTGTCAGTTGTTAGGATAGAAAAGAAGCATCCCAGACCCCCGCCAGCCCTGCTGGACTTAGTAAGTTACCACTAAGCAGATGACATGTTAGTAGTAAGGGCTCACTGAACTTTCTAGGATTTTGAAAATGTGGCCTCTCCATTTTGCTTATTCTCTTGCCTCTTCAGCAGGACAATGGAAGCCTCTGAGAAAGCTGCATAATCTTATAGTGATGCGGATCTTGAGCAGAGGAATCCCCAGGCATGGAGTGGTGGTGGCCTTGGCTTTAAACATGCCAGGAAGTTGGCTGACTCTCTGGAGCTTGCCACGAAGGGATGGGAAGACCTAGATCTGGGAATGGGCCTGGCCACTACAGAACATACCCTTTGTGCTCAACTTTAGAGCATGTTTTATGTGCAGAAATATTGCAAGACAAAAAGCACACATACAAATGAGAACACCCTTCCTATCATTCAACCTCAATCCTCCTTTCCTTCTGCTTGCTTAGGTGGTGTAGCTTTGATGACGTGACTTTGTTCTCTCTCTCTCTCCTGGAAATGACCTATTTTTATTCAGTCCATTCATTCAAAAATACTTAGGAAATTTCTTCACGTTCTGAAAATATTTTTCTTAATTGAAAACAGAAATGTAGTTGTGATTCAAATATTGTCCAGAGGTTGGATAAGTGAAAGATAATGACGAATTGGAAATTATTTACCTTTTTCCTGAAAATTACAGCAACATACTAGGTCAATGTGTTTCAGTGCATTGATTTGCATTTGCTTTCCTTTGTTATCTGTTTTTCTGTGTGGAATCAATGATCAGTGGAAAATGGAGAAATAAAACCAGAGGAAAACACTCAGTTACTCCTGTCAAAGAATTTTTTTTCAAATATTAACTATAACCCCACACCACCATGTCAGAATAACTTTGAGGTAAAATTATAGCTTTAAGTATGGTTTTGCTGTCAGAGTATTTTGCTGTTTACAGTTAAATCTTCATAATGCCGTCCACATTTATAGCCCAACTTGAAGGACCTAGCTAGACTCAATTCAAGAATAAGAAATGTAGCTTGGCATGATGGCTCGCACCCATTATCCCAGCATTGTGGAAGGTTGAGGAGGAAGAATTGCTTGCGCTCAGGAGTTCAGGACTTACCTGAGCAAGAGTGAGACCCCCCTCAACTCATAAAAAAAAAAAATAGCTGACCTCTGCAGGGATCCCCTGAAATCCCAATGGCTTCCAGAGGCTGAGGCACTGGGATACCCACAGCCTGAGTCTGAGGTTGCAGCGAGCTATGATGCCATTGCACTCTGCTCAGGGCTTAGGGTGGGACTCCGTCTCAACAACAACAACAAAAACATTTAAAAACAATTTTTTAAATTTCAGATTAATATAAGGGCATATACAATTAGGTACATTGTTTGCATTTGTTAGGTAAAGTCCCAGTTGCAGTTGAACCATTCACCCAGGAGGTGTGCTGTATACCCCTTACACCGTGCCCAATAGATGAGAGATTACAACCCCTCCTCCCCCAAACCCCTATTTGAATTTAAATGTGTTTTTCTCTCCTGTGGGGCTGTAGTTGTTCAACTACCAGTTTCATATTAATATTGAGTACATTGGATGCTTGCTTTTCCATTCTTGTGATATTTTACATAAGAAGATGTTCTCCAAATCCTTCCAGGTAAATACAAAAGATGTGAAGTTTCTCTTTTTCTTTATGGCAGAAATGTATTTTGTGGTATATATATACACAGTTTATTTATCCATCCATGGGCTGATGAACAATTGGGTTGTTTCTACATCTTTGCAACTGTGAACTGAGCTGCTATAAATATTCACATGCAAATCCTTACAGCCTTTTTGGAAAGAAGTATAGAGAATCCTCAAAGAGCTAAAATAGATCTTCCATTCAATCTCACAATTCCATTACTAGGTATCTACCCTTCTAATGATGGCAGCCTGAAGACTGAGTTTAAACATAAAAATGTGCTTCTTAATTTTAACCATCTTGAAGTGTAGACCTTCCCCTTTAGGAAAATTATAGGTTACATAGTACATTATTTACTCTGGAGTCTAACAGCTGGAGAAGACTGATTGCCATCTGTAACGTGTATATAAAATTACCACATGTTGTACACATACATGTGTAGAATGATCGCAGGGAAATTTAAAACAGAAAGAACTTATAAGAGACTGTCTCATCCAAGACTGTGTTCTCGAACGTTGGCTGACTTTCTGAGAGAAGTATGTTTGCAATGCTTGGCGTTAGTTGGTTCTATCAAACCTCCTCTGAAGCTGGATAGATGGGCATGAGTTAGAGTTTATTTACACTGCTTGTGGTGTGGACTTTGATTCACTCTCTGTGTCTCTGACCCTCAGACTGCTCTCTGCAAAAGAAGATTAATAATACCCACCTCCTAGGGTTAGTGTGGGGACAAAGGATATAACTTAGCCCAGTGCCAGTGACAACCAATTTAACTTGTGCAATTTAGAGAAATACATAAATTTATATTGACAAAATACCAGAAAGATTTAGAGATCCTTATAGCAAAACTAGTTTAGGAGATTTTTTCTTATTTTTATTTCAGTAAAGAATTGATAATGTTTAACCTGGAATAGGCTAACTGTCTTATTTTTAGGTTGCCTAAGAGACTTGTAGGAATTGGTTCTCTCTGTTCCTGGAATTGCACCACTCTCCATGATGCTGTAAGCAGTCTCTTCTTGTTCCTCTGCACTCTTCACAAGTTAGTTTTCTCTTCGTGTCTGTTTCTCACTAGGCTTGGCATCTCCTCCCAAGTCCTTCTAAGTCACCAATTTGGCATATCTCTGAACAGTAAAGTATACAACTTGGGGGAGGGGGCAGAATCTCACTTTGTTGCCCCGGTCTAGTTCACAACAACCTCAAACTCCTGGGTTCAAGTGATCCTCTGCCTCAGACTCAGAGTATCTGGGACTACAGGCACCAACCATAACGCCTGGCTAATTTTTTCTATTTTTAGTAAAGACAGGGTCTCACTCTTGCTCAGGTTGGTCTAGAACTTCTGAGTTTAAGCCATCCTCCCACCTCAGCCTCCTAAGAGTGGTAGGATTACAGATGTGAGCCATGATGCTTGGGCTCACAAACCTTAAATGTGCAGCTCAGATCAAGAGAGGGAAAATCCAGTTGATAGCTCTCTTTAAAGTTAAGTGCTCCTCCCACCTCTGTCTCCAGGGATGAACTTCATATAGACGGAATCACACAGTATGCATTTTCTTATGTCTTGTCATACAAAGAATGATGGTTGTTGAGTGGAGCAGTAGTTTGGACCTTTCCATCACTGTCTTGTATCCCATTATAGGACTACGTCATAAATTTTTAGCCATTCTGCTATTGATAGACATTTGGGTTACTTTCAGCTTTGTGCTATTTGAAATAATGACAAGAGGAACCTTTAAAAACACCCCTATTGATAAACATAAGCACTCAATTCTCTCGTGGAATTCCAGGAGTGGTCTTGCTGCATCACGGGATATGTGTATATTTGTCTTTCTATCTATCTATGGCCATCAGCACATCAGTTACTTTAACAGAGAAAAACTGTATGAGAAAATGGCCAAACACATGTTGGAGAACTGAAAGTTCTCTGAAAGTGACCATGCTGAGGTAACGCAGAGATAGTGAATGCCAGAAAGCAGTTAGTTACTAACTTGAAGGCAGAGGGCACAAAGGGAAGATTTGGGGGCTATTAAAATCTAGAAGGTTGGCCAGGTACGGTGGCTTACTCCTATAATCCTAGTGCTCTGTGGGGCTGAGCAGGTAGACTGCCCGAGCTCAGGAGTTTGAGACCAGCCTGAGCTAAGCGAAATCTCATCTCTGCTAAAACCCGAAAAGCTATTCCCCACATGTGACTGGCACCTCTGCTAAAACCTGAAAAGCTATTCCCCAGCTACTCAAGAGGCAGAGACTTGAGCCCAGGAATTTGAGGTTTCTGTGAGCTATGATGCCATGGCACTCTACCCAAGGCTACAGAGTGAGACTCAGTCTCAAAAAAAAAAAAAAAAAGTCAAGTAGCTTGAAGAAAGAGCCCTGCGTACTCATGGTTAGTGCTGGTGCCCCATGGCAACATAGTGAGATTGGTTTTGGGAGTGGGGGGAAAAAAAAGAAATAAAAAAGACTGAACACTGGTACCAAGTGCTGCCAGGGTGAATGCTAGGACTGTGCCAATGCTGAGAGGACAGAGCAGCAAGCCCCTCTTCCTTCTCCAGGAATGACATCTATTGCCAGACTCTGGCAAGCTGCCAGCAGGGAAAGAGGAGGCCCAGCTCCCGGGGGCAGAGTCTCAGCATGGCGCAGCCTTCTGTGTATGGAAGGAAGAGGTGGGAGTCAATAACTGGCCTTGTCCAAGAGACTCTGCCTTGCCACATGACTACTTCTGATGACATTCTTCATCTTTCTGATGTGTGTGTGCCTTGAAATGTACTAGAAGTGTTTATAAAGTCAGTAACTAAACTTAAAGATGGCATCTCATTTCAGTGCAGAAATTTAAATTGCATACTCCACCAGCGCTGAATTGGAGAGTTTTCCCTGAGCAGATACATCAGTGAAGACTTTGCAAGTATCTTTATTGAGGCCCAGTTCAGAAGAACTCGCAGTGGTTCTCCACCTTTATGCCGCGGCCCTTTAATACAGTTCCTGTGGGTCGCAACCCACAGGTTGAGAACTGCTGCCTTAGAGGTAAAGCACAGGCTTTGGGGGATGTGAGAGTTCAGATCCTTCTTCCACCCTGTAAAGTGTGTAACAATTCGGGAGACCTCCTCTGAGGCTTGCTGGTGAACGTGGGACTCGGGCAGCGCTATTCACAGGCAAGCGTGTGGGTGAGGGGAGAGAGTGTGACAATGCTTAATAACTCATCCCTTTGGTGGGCTACTTTAGGAGCTCCAGTTTCGTGTAAGTGATGGTGGAGAGTATGGTTAAAGTTTAAGACAGCTTTAAAACCTTGCCTAGCCACATTCTGATTAGATTCTTTTGTTGTTCCATTTTCTTGTCATCTAACAATCCTTAGAAATCAGGCTGTCGGAAAGAGAAGCAGCAACAAGAAGAGGACCGTCCTGCTGCCTGCTCCTCCTGCCACACATGCTGGGGAGACTTCCTCTTGGTTCCCCATTCCAGTAACAGCTGCTGTGCCCTGGCTGCATCCTGCCTGGCACCACTCCTGATTGCATTCAGGTCTAGTTAGATGGCGAGTTCCCCCAGGGTGGAAACGAAGACCTCATCTCTAAAGACTCCTTTACACCTGGTACAATGCCTGCACACAGGAAGATAGTCCCCAACGTAGGGGTGTGCCTTAGGATTTTTCTACATCATGATGGTACAAAATCCGTGTGCATCCAGTAGAAACCATACTTCAAGTACTCGCAACCATTCTGTTTTTCACTGTCAGCACAATATTCAGTTACAGGAGACAGCCAATAATTTATCATAAAACAGATTTTGTATTAGATGATTTTGCCCAAATGTAGGGTAATGTAAGTGCTCTGAGTGCAGTTAGGGTAGGTTAGGCTAAGCTCTAATGTTCAGTAAGTTGGATGTATTAAATGCATTTTTGATTTACGTATTTTCAACTTACCATTGAAAATCAGGACGTAAGGTCAGGCATAGTGGCTCACACCTGTAATCCTAGCACTCTGGAGGCTGAGGTGGGTAGATTGCTTAATAAGCTCAGGAGTTTGAGACCAGCCTGAGAAAGAGCAAGATTCATTTCTACTAAAAATAGAAAAAGTATCTGGGCCTTGGCCAGATAGTGGTTTGTGGCAGGCGCCTGCAGTCCTAGCTACTCGGGAGGCTGAGGCAAAAAGATCCCTTGATCCCAGGAGTTTGAGATTGCTGTGAGCTAAGATGACGCCACAGCACTCTACCCAGGGCAGAGTGAGACTCTATCTCAAAAAATTATTTAATTAATTAAATTTAGGAAAAAAGAAAATCAGAATGTAACCCTATTGTAAGTTGAAGAACTTCTGCCTACTCACGGTTCATATTTGTGGAGGCAGATAAGAAGTATATAGGCATAAAGGTTTTTTTTGTTTGTTTTTGAGATAGAATCTCACTATGTCACCCTCCTTAGAGTGCTGTCACGTTACAGCTCACAGCAACCTCAAACTTTTGGGCTCAAGCGATTCTCTTGCCTCATCTTCCCAAGTAGCTGGGACTACAGGCACCCGCCACAACGACGGCTATTTTTTGTTGCAGTTGTCATTGTTGCTTAGCTGGCTCAGGCCGAGCTCAAACCCGCCACCTTTGGTGATTGTGGCTGGCGCCATAACCACTGTGCTATGGGTGCCAAGCCAGGAATAAGATTTTAAGTATTTCAAAAAGAATTTATTAAGAGATATCTTAGACCAATACAATACTCCATTTATTTAAATGTAGGGGCCAATAAAACTAAAGTTAAACTAAGTTAGACTACTTCATAGGCTTTTCTTTTATTACAGGAGATTTCAAATAATCAGTTAACAATGACTGAGATAGAACAGGATTACTTAGTTCCTTTTCCTTTATTTTGGGACCCTTTGTATGGTGACTTTTGTGCAAATGTATTTGCTACTTCTGTTTAGATTTTAGTCATTGTTTGACTCCAAACATTTCGTGTGACAGGACCAAGTGAGGATCACAAAGGCTCAAAATTAACAGAGGCATTGTCAGTTTCTTCCACAAGTAAATTATAAAGCTAAGCATGATATGGAGAAGATGTTCTGCTAACTTTTATTCTTAGCAAGATTTCATTTTTTTTTTTTTCTTTTTTGACTAGTGCAGTATTTGTATGTTAGTTTTAGTTTTGAGAAAGTTTGTATTTAATGAAAGGTGTGTTGGAACAGGGGTCAGGGATTACAGAGTCCCTGCAGATAATTTGATAGGGTGAGAGTCAGGTCTATGTTTTATTGTCTCTTACATCTCATTGATTAGGAAGCAGCTGCAAAACCTTGTCTTAATCCATTATTTATCATCGCCGTTCTTGATCATGTAGTAGCAGAACATTTTATGGTTTAATTTTATAGAATCAATTCAGAACAATTACCTTGTCCCGGATGCAACCTTTTCCTTTTCCTTAGAGCTCTCTTGGAATTCCAGAGAGTCATCTTGTCACCACGCTACCTTAGTGCTTCACTTATCATATGGTGGTAGAAGAAAAATGACCATGGAGATGTAGGGTGTCAGCTCTTCCTCCTGTGACCTGCATGGGCTCCTAGGGTCTGCACCAGTAGAATTTGGGGAAGTGATGTTGGGCCTGTTTCCTGACCTAGGCCATAGGGCCTGGCAGCTTCTACTTCCTGTCTCTTGGGACACTCATTCTAGGACCACTTAAGAAATCCAACTAACGTGAGGCCACCATAGTGGAGTGAGCACCTGAGGAGAAAGACATGGAGATGCCTAGGCCTCCTATCTCGGTCAGCTTGAGCTCCTACAATGAATTAGACTGGCAGCTCACACAGCATTTGTATCTCATAGTTCTGAAGGCTGGAAGTCCACCAGGGTGGCAGCATGGTCAAGTTCTGGTGAGTATGCTCTTCCTGGTTTGTAGATGACAGGTGTCTCTTTTCTGATGAGGGCACTAATCCCATCATGAGACCTCCCCCCTCACAACCTAATTACCCCTCAAAGACCCAGCATCACAATACCATCTTTCGGGGGCTAGGGTTTCAGCATATGAAACGGGGTGTCCATGGCATAGCCCCTGTCATTTAAGTCATTCTAACTGAGGTCCCAGATATCATGAAGCAGAGGAGGGTCAATACTGCCGAGCCCTGTGTGAATCACAGATTTGTAAGGAAAAGAAATGACCATTCTTTTTATTTTTAAAAAACTGTGGTAAAATAGACATACAGTTGCAATCATTTGTAAGTGTACAGTTCAGTGGCATTAGGTACATTCTAACTGCTGTGCAACCACCACCACCATCCATCTCTAGAACTTTTTCAGCTTCCCAAAGTGAAATTCTGTAGTCATTAAACACTAACTCCCCATTTTCCCTCCCCCAACCCCCTGGCCACCACCATTCTGCTTTCTGTCTCTATGAATCTGACTACTCTAGATACCTCATGTAAGTGGGAATCATATAATATTTACCTTTTTTGTGTCTGGTTTATTTCACTTAGCATAATATCATAAAGTTTCATCCAAGGTTCATTCATATATTAGCTGTAGCATGTCAGTATTTCCTTATTTTTAAAGGCTGAATAATATTGTCTCTGTATACCACTTTTTGTTTACACATATCCCTTTATCCATTGATGTTCATTTGGGTCTTTGTCATCTTTTGGCTCTCATGAATAATGCTGCTATGAACATGTCCATGTAATATCTCTCAGAGACCCTGATTTCAATTCTTTTGGGCATAATACAGAGAAGTGAGATTGCTTGATTAGATGGTAACTATGGTTTTTTTTATTTGTTTGTTTGCTTGTTTTGAGAAAGGATCTCACTATGTTGCTCAGACTGGTCTTGAACTCCTGGGCTCACATGCTCCTCCCACTTCAGCCTCTCAAGTAGTAGGGACTTAAGAATGTCCAACTATGTTTAATGTTTTTTGAAGAACCTATTATTTGAAGACACTAAGCGTTGAGGTGGTTTGTTTCCTAGTAACAGATAACCAAAAGAATCTTCAACTACACCTTGTATATTTCTACCTCTGTATACATTGTGCCTCTTTTCATGTGTCATTAGCATATAGCAGAATTCCTGGAATAGCTTTAGAATCATATAGTGAATGCAGAGTCTCCCAACCACGGGTATTATTAAAAACACTTTTCCATTCTAAAGTACAATAGACAATGACCAATCATAATGGACAAAGGCAGTAATGTTGTCAGGTCAAGAGGCCCCACCTAGGGCATTTCCTCTTTGTTGCTGGACTGTGGAAAGGTCTGGAGGTGGTGGTGGTGGGCCCAGCTGCCCATCTACTGACAGGGTTGTGGCTATTGATCACCTGGTAGTCACACCAGAGCAAACGCAAAGTGCCAGCCCCATCCATGGCATCTTATGGACACTGGGAAGGGGAAAAATTGAAATTTTTTATTTTTATATATTTATTTTTCTTTTTGAGACAGAGTTTGACTTTGTTGCCCTTGATAGAGTGCGATGGCATTCTCAGTCTCCCAAGGAGTTGGGACTACAAGGTACCCACCACGACGCCCGGCTATTTTTTGGTTGTCATTGTCATTGTTTGGCAGGCCTGGGCTGGGTTCAAACCCGCCAGCACCAGTGTATGTGGCTGGCACCCTAGCCGCTGAGCTACAGGTGCCACGCCAGGGAAAAAGTGAATTTAATAGCTTTGTTCATGCGTAACAGGTTCTACTCTTAACAGCTAGACACACTATTCATTCAGGGCCATTGGGAAGCAACAGGGACAGCCACCTGTCCCTTCAGCCACCAGGCAAGACGTGTTAGGTGGGCAGAAGACTTTTTACTCACACTGAGCTTAACGTATTTGTCACCACTGTTTTGAAAGTTAAGGAGGATTTTCTTGGACATTAACTTAGAATATTTCAAATCAAAACACATTCTTAGAGTACAGGAGAGAGTGTCTGTATCATTAAACTTTGTTAACCACCCAATAACGACACAGAAACTTCTGAGGCAGACCATTCAAATCCAAGGCTCAGGCCAAGGTGGTAGTTCTAAGGATAGCCGGTTGATCCTTTCCTTAAATATCTGTCACACTGGAAGCTCCGTTCAAAGACAGTTAACTGCAAGAGACAAACAGCTGAAGACAAACGTTGGAGGCCAACCCTTAAGAACTTGAAGTCATTTTATATACACGTGTGGCTTATTTTTAATAAATGAAAGATTAATGCATGTGAGCTGGACTGTGTGTTTGGTGCTTGTAATTTTCGTAGGTGGAGGTATTTCGTTTTCTCCTCTGTTGGTAATAAAGTTCCAGAGCCTCATCTATACCCCCAGCTGCGACACTTGTTGGAAGGCTCCCTGGAACAGAATGAGGCAAAAGATATCAAAAGCTGGAGAAGCCCTTGTCATGTACCTTGTTGCTCTGCTGTGCATTTCAACCCTTCACATTATGTATGTCTCTTATATACACACTGTGGAAATAATGGCAGAATCTGAATGTTTTTTGAAGTATCCTGAGTCTTTTTCAGAAAAGACACCCTTACAAAGAGCACTGGTTTAGGCAAAAATGTGGGGTCTGCAAACTATTTTCAGCTGATAACAGCCTCTCACTGCAAGAGACAAACAGCTGAAGACAAACGTTGGAGGCCAACCCTTAAGAGGTTAGAGTTTATTCTGGGAAAGCTCCAGTGAAGAATAGCTCTTCAGGGACAGCAGTGCAGCAGCAAAGACAGAGCTTGTAAAGATACAACCAAGAAATGGCTAATGCTGGAATTTAACACTTTGACATTGCTTGCATTAAATACTTTTCAGTTTTTCAACATTGGGGGAAAAAGTAAATGCCCACCTATGCAGAGCTTAGAAAGTCCTTCCCTGGGTGCTCCAAGCTGCAGAGCTCTCCACAGCTGTAGATGAAACCCCCCCTTACCCGACTTGCCTGCCGTCCTTGCCTGCCCAGGAGGCAGCACTGAGGCCAGGAGAGCCCTGACCTGGCCAGACCCAGATCTGATGGGATGCAGACTATCTCAAAAGAATCAAAATCAGCTCCTGGAATTTGCAGAAAATTCAGGGTAGGCAATTAAGAGGTCTTTTTGGATCTAGGCCCAAGCCTCTACAGAAAACTAACATGCTACTGTCCTCCGTCCCCAGGTCACACCCGGCTGTGAGGAGTACAGAGATGCTCAAACAATGCCTGGCTAATAGGTGGCAAACCCAAGGCCAACATCTGAGCCCTCCAACTCCCACCTTATTCCAGGTTCAACCAAGATGAGGGTACCTAGTTAGGAATTGTATTAACAGGGAATGGGTAGAGGTGTCTTTCCTGTTTTTAAAATAACAATGTCATGATTTATATGCCTGACAACAGAATTTATAGTGTCCCCTTCTGTTTACAGAAGAACTGAGATGAACCAGAGGGAGGAAAGTAATTGAGGGAAGCAGGTCTTCTAAGCACAATTCTTTCCTTTCAGTGACCAAATCTGAACATACTGGCCCCCTGGACCTTCTTCCCATGAAGGGGCCTGGCCTCAGATGAGGAGCCCGCGTTCAGCTGCAATTCAGACTCGCCCGCGCTGCTGCCCATGAGCAGCAAGGCTGGCCCTCAGCTCTTGAGCAGAGCATGTGAACTACAGTTAGGCGCCTGCTGACAAAACCCTGTGTTATATACCCAAATCCCTATGGCAGTACCTGCTTATTAGTGGAAAAGAAAATTCCCAAATAAAGCACGGTCCAATCATTTATTTTAACAAAAGATTTACTTGAAACAGGTTTGCACAGACATACACCAGTCAACAGGATTGATCAAAGCCACAATTACTAAATTCTCCAAAAACCTCTAAAAATACAAGTAAATGCCCTTCATTTATATTCACTCCAGGAGGGAACCCGGCTCCCACTATAATGTGCTGCTGTAATTTAACGACCATAGGACATTAATAGGACGTGAAAATGGTAACACTTCTATAGAAGGAGGAAACAAAAAACCCATACGCCACTGAAGCGCTCACTGCTCTGCTGGGAGCCAATTAAACATGCCCCACAGCCCTGCTTCCCTCTGCATAACCAGATTAAAACCTCCCCATCACAAACAATATTTAAGCAACCCGTGCAGATATGACAGCAGACAGGAGCAAGCATATGACTTTGCTCACATGAGAAAGACAACACAAAGATGTTGCATTCAAATGGCAACTTGGTGACCTGCAGGACTGGTGGCCCCCACACCCCTGTACCTGGCCCGGGAGGTTCAGAGGGCAGCAGCATGGCACATCTCCGAAATGGGGCCTCACGGGCAGCTCGGGAGGCCAAGCAGGACAGGAAGTAGGAGTTTCAGTACTTACACTGTTTTTATTTTATTTTTTATTATTTTTTAAATTTATTTATGTTTTTGAGACAGTCTCACTTATTAACCCTCGGTAGACTGATTTTATTAACGAAAAACTAAAGAAGTATTTATTGGTGCTGGGATCTTGTTGGAAAGATAGAAACTCCAGACAAGGGCAGGTTTTCGTTTTCTGTTTGTTGTTGGTGTACGTTGGCTCACCTGTGACCACACGCCAAGCTATTGCTAGGGACAGGACTGGCTCCAATCCCAGCACAAGTGGGTTCTTGGTCTGCTCCTTGGGCTCTTGCCCTCTTTCCGGCCTTTTCTGTTCCACACGGAAGAGCTTACCTATAAAAGGCTCTTGATAAGCTCTCTTGACCCCTGTTTCCTGGGCAGGGTTATTTGGATAGTGCTATTACTTCAACTTTCTTCTTCCTCTCTGTCATAAATCAAAGCCACCTGACACTTTGTTCCTGACTTTTTAAAACAAACAGGTCTCTTTTCTTTCTTTAGCCAGGTCAGAAGAAATGCCTACAGGCTAATCTTGTGAGCATGTTTTTCTTGGTCTAATGCCTGGGAGAAAGAACAGAGCAGATAGCTCAAAAAGCAACTGGAACAAGAGATTGTCATTGGAAAATGAGCCCGCCTGGGCGCAGAAAGAATCCCTCTTTTGTCTCCCTCAGTCAGGGGGGTAGAGTTATTCCTCGGAGGTTAACAGCTACGGATTCTAGTGGGGTGGACTGAGGGGGAATGTGCCCTTCTTTCCTGCTCCCATTTGCTTGCACCTTCTGACTATTAAGGTTTATATTGGCTCAATATCCATTCTTCTCACTCAAGATTTCACCCCAAATTCAGAAATCGCTTGCACTCCACAAACGGAGAGCTTTAAACAGAGCACTCGTTAGATACTGGACATTAAATAAAGCACATGTAAATGGAAGGAGAATGGAAAATCGTACTGTTGGACAAGTGTGGGAGGTAGAGGAAACAAAATAAATGAAGGCTACAACATATTGGGTGTTATGCTCTATTCCTTTCAAGAATACTTAGTGATTTCATTATGTGGGGTCTTGGCTCTCACCTCAGAAACCTTTCTAATGGTCCTCCTTGTCCTTCAGGATGGAAAAATGGCTAGGATGAGGTTAAATAATTTCCCCAAGTTATCTGTACTGGGACAGATAACTGCCTTGAGCCACTGAAGAACCAACAACAAAGCCACTCTCTTTTTTCGAAGGGAACGGGCTTTATTTTAACTATCCCCATCATTATTAAAAACATTTATATGAACAAGTGTTGCTTGAGTATGATAGTGGATGCTATCTTTGGACTTAGATCGATAAACTCATTTCTTTGCCAAGGTATTAACTCAGGCTCTGTTTAGCCACAGTTTCCCTGTTCATAATTTTTATGGATCCCAGGAGATGAAGACTACATTTCAAATGCAGATGCTAAATTGCTCTCTGAATTACTTTGGGACAGTGGCCCTGGGCAGTAATTCAAGCTCTGGCTGAATATGTGCAGTCCTTTCACAAGTTCAAAACCAAAGACTACCTTATCCTATAGAAGAATTTTGTAAATTTTCTATTCAACTTATAGTTTTAAGATATAAATCCCTAGGAACAGAAATATCTGACAAAAAATTCTTCTGTACGGTTCAAAAAAACCATTCAACCTTAGAGCCTGTGTATACACACACATACATACACATGTGTTTTTTAGATATTAGTTACTCAGACTCAGGCTTTTTTTTTATTATTATTCACTGCTTCTTGACACATCACTACTGATTTTCACTACCAGCTCCCCTTATAGTAAGACCTGAAGCCCTGTCAGGGAAAAGAAAATGTAAACAGTTCTCAGACAAGCTCTCCTGAAACCCAAGTTTGCTTCTTAAGATGCTTCTGCAAGTGTTAAAGAAACAGTCTCTCCTTTCTCTGGTACACAAGTGTTTTGGTGGTTTTTTTTGCAGTTTTTGGCCGGGGTTGGGTTTGAACCTGCCACCTCCAGCATATGGGTCCGGCACCCTACTCCTTTGAGCCACAGGCGCCGCGAATAGTACACAGGTTTTTTACGGTGTTCTGATCCAAAGGCTCATCCTGCTTTTGTTTTCACATGTGCACGTGTGCATGTGTGTACAGAGAAATGGTTGTAAACATAACCTAGGGCAAGAAACTGGAAAGTATTCTGCACAGCCACACCAGCTCCAGTCTACATTTTTACGAAGCCCCTTCCAATCAGCAATGAAGTGTTAATCCAGATTGCCAAACAGAAAGGGGGGTGTTATTGTGCTGTCCCCTCCCTCATGGCACATGCCAGCGTGCACAGTAGAAACCCAGAGCTACGTTCAGAGCATGGCTGGTCTTTTCCTTTTGCAGTGTCAGCCAGAACAGAACAGAGACTCGGAGAGGAGTGGGCTGTCCATGGGAAGCACCAGGGTTGGTGTGGCTGGATCCTGCCCATTTAGCTCAATCCAGAATTGGGCCCTGGAGTGTGGAGTCTGACCTGCCAGCCTGTGAGTCACTCGCTGTGTGGCAGAGTGACAAGTCCCATGTGGCATTTCTCCTGCTGAGCTGACAGCCAGGGTATGCAACCTAGTCCAATACCCCCCACCCCCTGCTCCCTGGGGAGGGGGTGTATGTGACACTATGACCTCAGTTTAAAGATAGAACAAATGAAACAGCCCCTGAGTCAGGCAGGGCCAAGTATTACACATCACACAAAGTGACAGCTGCTCCTCCTAGAAACCCAATTTAGTCATCTGGCTATATGAAAGCTTAACCACATGACAGGATGAACAGATATCCCTTGTAATGTTTTCTTCTTCTTTTGCTATACTATAGCAAAAACTATTCTGTCTATTTCACAAAAGAACAGGAAAATACACCTGTATGCTCAAATCCAGAACATGTGAACTCTAATGTAATAAATAAATAATACCCAAAACCCCGAACAAACTAAACCTACATTTTAATTTACAAATCTGATTTGGAAGGTCTCAACTTCAAGACAGAGCTAAGTGTTTGATGAAGAACTGAGTTTGAATTTGCTCTTTCCAAACAGCTTTAGTTCCCAAATGAGAGAAAATAGTTAAGATGCCTAATGCACATTCAATGCCAATTTTAATTTCTCCTCTGTATTTTGGCCATCACCTTTCTGAGTGTGCAATAAAGACATATACCTTGGTTTATTGTGTTAATCACAGGCACATTTTGTGTTCTGATTCCTGTATTATAGTTCTTCAGAAAGGACAGAATCTTGCTGAGTGCTCTAGTATTTATTATTTATTTATTTATTATTTATTTAGTATTTATTATTTCATTTATTTTTTATTTATTTTGCTCTTGTATTTTAGAATGTTTTCTTCACCTTGGGGAGAAAGAAATATCCATTTTTTGAGACTCGACTGTTAATTGCACTGTTCTGTTCCTCCTCACGCCCTCTCAGCATCCTGGTCACCTCAGAAGTGAGGTTAGTTTTCCTAGTTAGTGACAATTGTATTCTACATTATTTCAATGCCCAGTGAGCTGTAGATATTCTGAAAGTAAACAGGAAGCAAAGTGCACTGCTGTCTTCTTCTCTTAGCGCAACCATCCTATGGACTGTGGCATTTCAACCAGTGACAGCTGCCCCCAAAAGTATTTAAGCCATCCAAACATCTAGTTTGGTAACCAAAACAGAGCAGAGTGTGCACCAGGCTGGCTGTGTCTTAGGGGTTCTAGAGCTCACTGTCATGCCTGAGGGTTCTGTCCAGATGTAGGACTCTGCAGCTGGGAAAGTCAGTGGGCAGCACCTCCTTGTCTTAGAACCCAGCACACTGTATGCAGAAAGGTACCCAAGTCTAACGCTGATCAGACAAAGAGAGGAAACCACATTAATACTACCGAAAATGTGTTTCCGTGAAATGTTTGCAATTAATTTCAATTAAAACTGCACATCCCATTCAGGTCTTGTTGAAGCTCCTATTCACATTGGGCTGATTATGACAACTGTCTGGGCCTTAGAACTTGTTCAGAGTTTCTATGGAGACCTGGCAGACGATTCCTGTATCTTCCTCCCAATGATCCTGTGCCCTTCCTTCTCCTTCAGAGGACTTCTGTGGTCATCACCTTCACCTTCCTCAACATCTTACACCCTCCCGACTAGCTTTACCCGTCCTCTGACTTGACAGATACAGAGTGACATACATGTTACTTCACTGTGCAGATAAGTTATAAATCCATTCATTTCCCAACAGTGAAAATCCAAAATGTGCTCCGAATCCTAAGAAAACAAGCATGGGTTCTGATTTAAGTGGAAGCCAAGGGCCCAGTGGTTGGGAAGTTGGGATATGAATATTCAGAGCCTTACCACGGCCAGGAGTGCTGAAGGTGCTCTACCACCACCCTGGCCCACGGGGTGCCCCTTGTCAGTAAAAGGCAGATAGACATTTAGAATATGGTATATGTCGAATGGCTACATTTCTTTTCTTCAGTTACAGAATGAAAAAAACGGTGGAAAGGGGGTTTCTCGCATCTATATTTGAATCCACAGTGAAAGGTGGGAAAGTGCAGATTTGGGCTGGTTGCCCACCAGCTGCCATGCACTCGGCACAGTGGCCAGCCATGCAGAAGGTCTGGGAATGAGGGAAACAGGACTGCAAAGGCAGGACCAGGCCATTGGCACCTGGAAATTGGGTGCAGAGGACTTTGTCGGAACATCGATTGGTTTGTCCTGCTGGAAATGTGGCTAAGAAGTTCAAATAAGTGTTCTGAGGTTGACCACCCAGATGCAGAGTTTTGCGATTTCACTGCAATCAAGAAGTTTATGTCAATTTCATACAAACAAAGCAGGAATCAAAGCAAGAGAGCAACCTGCCTGAAGTAAAGTTTGCATGCTGCCCACTGGACCCAATCTGTGAGCTAACCAAACAGGAAGTAAGTGTGGCCCACCCCAATTACATGAGATAGGGACTTGCACGCAACATAAAACTCCTTTCCCTTTCTCCCAGAACAACTGGCACTGATGTTTAAATATTTGTGGGACATAATGTTTTTAATTTCACACCTCACAGAGCACAGTTGAATGCTTCATAACAAGGTAAACAGAAGTTAGGCTATGCACTGCAGACTAGCTGGGAGGGAAAAGATGGCTTCCTCTGTGGTCCATGCTCCAGGTTTGCGAGGGGATATGTAACTGACAAACTGCTTGGCTAAGGCCACAGAAATGTGTTTTCCAGTGGTTTGGCTGCGGACACCAGTCTCTTCTGATGAAGATGTGTTAACACTGGCTGCAATGAACAATCTCTTTCCTAGGATGAGCCAGGAAAACACAAGTCTTATTTCTTCCTGGATTTCTTTTTGGTGGTATCATAAGAACGGACTATTTCTTCCTGAGTAACAGCTCCATGTTCTTCTTGAGAAAAAGCATACCCATCTGAAAGAGAAGCACACAGGAGGAATTGGTTAATGGAGAATTGGGGAGTCCACTGGGCTCGGTATAGGCTGCTTTCCCAGGTGCACACAGGTGAATGGCCTCCATAGCCTTGGATAAGTGGAGGCCCCAGATGAAGAAACCTGTGGCCAATGGTGTGGTGGTGGGCTGAGGCCTGACTAGGCCCAGTGAGTCTGGCTGCTGATGCTGAGGCAGGAAGGGCTTTAAGGGGCAGGTTTCCTCCTCCTGGAGTCTGCGGCTGAGCTCAGCTTGGGAAGCACATGCAATAGGGTACTGGCCGTGATTCTACTTTCCAATCATTCATCAAAGAGAAATGCCCCCTCTGCCTGACACAACAGGCCAGCTAATGTCAGAAGCTGCAGATATGCTGGGGTAACACACACCACATCTACAGTGAAAGCTGGCAAATTTCCGGTGATGCTTCTTTTAAAGTCAGACTAATTTGCACTGTTAGTAAGTAAGCAAAGTGGTCTGTTTATGTGTGAATTTAGTGATTAGATCCGTGGCCACAGAACGACTGCTGGCAACTGGTTCATATCCTACTAATAAAATAAGTGACAGCAAACACTGACTAAACACTATGAGCATGAAGCATGGTTCTCCATACTGTTTACAAATAGGTTATTTAGTTTTCCCAGCAACACAATGAGATGTGTGATTATATTCTTCCCACTTCACAGATGGGAAAATTAAGGCACAGGAATTTTGTGACTTGGCCACCATCACATATGTAGTGTGGCAGAGCAGGGCAGCAAACCAGGCAGCATGCCTGGCAGGCCTGCGTTCTCCTGAATCTCCAGCTATGACCAAGATTTAGCAATCAGAAGCCCAAAGTGGGGCTTTGCTTCCAACTGGCCCTTCCCAGAGTCTCTGTTAAAAGACTCACACTCTTTGGCTAAACCCTCTCTGTCACAGGTATGGGAAAGTCCCACAGCTCAGTTACACATTCTGGCCCAAAGACTGATAATCATAACCCCCATGCATGTGTGTTTCTGATTTATCAATGGAGCTGTTCGGTCACTGTCATACTCCTTGAAAGGAGAAAAAGATGTCAGAAAGTGTGTCTATGGATCAGGTCCTGGATTATTGGTTTAATTTTCTAAGACATTTGGCTTAAAAGGAAATTTTCTAGGGTATCAAGACATAACGATAGCAATGTAAGAATCCTTTGTGGAGAGGGAGAAGAGGCAGACACTTCAAATGAAGATACCTAAGCTGTTTGCTTACTGTGTATGTGACCACTAACTAGCTGACAGTCCCAGTGCTTGGGATGCCTTCCCACCATTACCCAGGGAAACCCATGACTCAGATGCGCCATCCTGGGAGGAAAGGGAGGGGCCTTGGAGTTGACCAAGCACACAGGGGCTGAACTGCCTCGACCAGCAAGGCCCAGGGGGAAAGAGATGGGCCGGAGTGAAAGCAAAGCAATGCCAAGTGGGGTTGTAGAAGTATAGACAGGAGTCTTCCACAGGGACTTCTGTCTACCTGCTGGCTTCTGTTTCTAGCAGAGCAAAACCCATAAACCATGAAACTCCACCATGTGGTAGGCACGGTAATA
Organism: Arctocebus calabarensis; assembly: GCA_963573935.1. Lineage (NCBI taxonomy): Eukaryota > Metazoa > Chordata > Mammalia > Primates > Lorisidae > Arctocebus > Arctocebus calabarensis. The sequence continues at coordinate 53,187 of CAUYON010187843.1, forward strand.
GGTTTTGAGTGCAGGCAAGTCCCTGAGTGGGGAGGCAGGAGCCAGCCTGGAGAGGGAGGTTCCCTCGGGGTGGACGTGCTCATTCATTTGTTCTGGCTCTGGGCCCACCCCTGGTGCACTTGAACTTCCTGAGGATGGCTTTCCGTACAAGGTGGCTTTAGAATCTTCACATAGCCTGCCAACTGCTGAAGAGCAAATGCCACTACTCACCTCTGTTCCCTTGAGAACTTCTGAATTTTACCAAGGGGCTTGATCAGAGATCACCAGGGAGAAGGAAACTTCCACTGTCCCTGGCTTCTGCTTTGGAAGAACTGCCCCAACCTCCTGCCTCCCTCTGGTGACAGCTGCCTCACATACCTCCCATCCCAAACCCCACACAAGGTGCTCTTTGTGAAGCATTTCCACTGCAATCCAAAAGGAGACACCTTTCCTTGGGATGTTTCAAAGCAAAATCCAGCAAATAATACTATCTCTTCCAGTATTAAGGCTGTGTACTGTGTGGTCAACTTGGACAATTTTCATTCTCTGGTCTTTTAAAAAAGAATGTTTTAAGATACACCTGATGTTCTCCTGAGGGGCCAGGCAGTTGTTGTCTTGGGATCTGGTGTGGCCGCTGGGAAGTAAGACCTGCCATGGACTCTGTGGCGGCTGGGTACTCAGAGAGATGGATGCACCACAAGCCTGCAGGAGCCGTTCTGAATAAGGACTGGTTGTCCCAAGCAATTTGACTGCTCTTTATAAACACTTCTGGTGGCAGGTGAAGGCCTCCTAAGCTCTCCACCCCGCAGATGGCTTTGTTCACTTGTTCAACTTTCATCTTGGATCCTGGGGCCCAGATGACTGCAGGCTGGGCAGGGGCCCTCTAGCCCTCTTTCTGGGCTTCCAGGCACACCTGTGGCCAACCACTCTCAGGCTGTAGAATCCTCTCTCCCTTCTTCAGTGCTAATTTCACTCTGCACCAACAGGGAAGGCCTCCATCCATGCCAGAAAGGAAAGAAGCCTATCGCAACAGTCCAAATACATCAATTACTACCTATTTTGTTTGTTTGTTTTTTTTTTTTTTTGGTCTTTGTGTTGTGGGGGTTGGGGGTAAGGGATGAGGGGATAATGGGGACTGAGTGAGACATAAAAATAACATTGTTTGGAAGTGTCCTTTAGGGAAAGGTATCTTACCTTTTAAAATGGTCTACTCCATGTTCAAATGGGTCCTGTTTTTCATCCTAACATACCTGTGCCTGCTGGGGAACCAATTCTGGAGGCTTCTTCAGCTCAGAGCTGTATTACTTCCTTAGTTAACATCAGTGCCACTGTCACAGGGGCCTCCCATGGAGGGAGTGGGATGACCCAGCCATTCTGGTTTGGGAAGGGTTTCCAGGTTGCTCTCGGAAGGGACAGAGAAGAGTGTCCCTAGTGGTCCTAATGCAGACTTCTTCTCCCAGGGTAAGTGGAGCACCCAGTGGTCACTGACAAATGCTCCCCCATATCCCAACATCTTCTGGCTGCACCTACCATCACGTTTCCCAAATGCTGTGTGCCAAGACCTCCTTGACCTTAACTGAGAATTAAAGTGGACTCCAACATTCAGGAATGACAGGAGGATGGCTTGTTAGGTTTATCCTTGGTGGTTGGTGGTTGCTGTTGGTGTGTGGGGGGGTGTCAGCCCAGGTTCAGATGAAATATTTCCCTCTTATAAACAGGACTGGTGGGAGTTACAGCCTTAATGGAGAAGTTTTTATGGAAATAGCAACATAACCACTCAGCCTACTTCTACCTGCCCAGCCTCTGCCCACAGCTTGACAAGAGGCGGCTGGGATCAGCTCACTAGGTTCTGCTTGAGGAAAACTGAATGGTTATTTGCATCCATATAGGGAGCTCAGGGGAAGCCTCCAGCTCTTCACATTTTCCATGTTCACTCACCCTTCAGGAAGTCCTGAGAGAACAGAGAGTCATGGTGATGGCCTGGAGGCTGCACTCTAGGGAATCACCTGTGACTTTCCCTGGCTGGCTTCCTAAGGCACCTGCTTCCTAAATATTCAGCCAGGTACAGCCAGAATCCCGGGACAGAATTGAGGAAGTGGAAAGAGACGAGAGGACAGATGACTCTCTTAGTTGTTTTTTCTTCTCCAGATAGAACATTTGGTGAAGTCCATAAAATCATGTCCTCTTTTTTCACTAATTTTGGATTAACAACCCCTTAAGTAGCATTCCTTTGAATCTGAGCTCTGATTGCATCTTAATAAAACTAGCAGTTTCCTGTCTGGGAAAACATTCTAATAGCCACAGAAATGGGGAAGACCACAGGGACGATGAGGAAACCAGACTGCTAAGGAAATTCAGATCTTGCTTACAAGTATCATAGGTTGGTGGCTCACAGGAACTGCAAGTCCTACCAAGATGAGAGTTTTCCTGTCCATTTTCCTGCATAGACCGGAAGGAAACTCAAAGGCGGAGACCAATCCTGATCACTCAAGTGTTTTCTCCAGTTGCTAATGACAGAAACATCTGTTCTAGAACTAGCCACTGAATGTTTTTTTGACGTGATAAGATTTCAGAATTTCTTGTATTTATTTCAGATTTCAGTATTTCTTGTATTTATTTTTTCAGGAGTTTTTTTTTTCTCCTTTAAGATATTGACAAGAAAAACATCGAGTAGTTGTTCTGAGATATTTACGACTCTCCGATAAAAGTTCTCACTTGGTCTTTGATCACTGTGTGCGCTGTGTGTACGTGTGTGTTGTATACATTCTGTGGTTACTTTGAACCCTTTATCAGAGAAGCTGTGTGGCCCCAAAGAAAGAACCCCATAGTGCTGGGAATGTGCAGGTGTTTTCTGTGTGCCTGTCTTACAGAAGGTGCTTTACACACATTGTTGCAAAGACTCACAAGGAAGGTGTGGGATGTACATTACTATCATTCTCTTTTTCCAGAGAAAATGGCACTTTAGGGAAATAGGTAAGTACTCAAAGTTATTCAGCTAATGGAAGAATAATAAACTTAACATTTAATTGGACTCTTAATATTGCCTGGGCACTGATATAGGCACTTTGTATATATGAACTCAAATACTACTCCCCACAAATCCCAAGTAAGTTCTCACATTATCCTCATTCTCCAGACATAGAAACAGAGAAAATGAAGTATAATAATTTTCCCAAGATCACAAAAAAGTGGCAGAGCATAGTCATGACCCAGGCAGCCCTGCACCAGAGTGGGTGCCCTGTAGACAGCACTCCTTGGACTGTTCCATCAGACCCCTCAGCTTGACCTCTCTCTCGGGCCACAGCTGTGATCCAGACTCCAGGGAAATGCTACTGTCCTAAGCCTCTGCTTGTGCTCTCAGGATGGCACCACCCAGCTCCTGGGGTGGTGGGGAACTGTAGGACAGAAGCATGTCAGTGCCTTTTCTCCCATGTCAGTGTTCCATGTGAGAAAGTGGGGAGTGGGAGTGGATGACTCTTGCCTCTCCCCCTTCACTAACAAAGTCTCCACAGACAGATGGAGCCCAGCTGAACTCAACATAGGAGTTCACAGCACTAGGCGTATGGTGATTCTTAGCTGAACTCAACATAGGAGTTCACAGCACTAGGTGTACGGTGATTCTTTACTTTTCATGAACTGCTTTTTTTAACCAGTTGTTTCCTTCTAAACTCCTAAGGTCCTCAGAAAGGGAAAGGAAAACAGGGGTGGGGTGTAGGAAGAAGACATGATGTATGCATGTGTGTGGAAGGGGGACAGGGGCTGTAGGCCTGGCCCCCTGCAGCTAGGAGGTACATGGCTGGGTTGTTAAACAAAGGAGGGAATGTCTTTCATGGTCTCTCAGGCTCAACTCCTCAGGACTGGAGGGGAGCTGGGGAATGCCAACCCTAGACGTGGGGCAGCCTTCCTGGGAAAAGCACAAGAGTTTTTCTCCCCACTGACTGTCATTGTTTCAATTAATATGGCAATATTACATAAAACAGATCATACTGCTACCTTTAGGGGCAGCAATTTAAAAGTATTACCACGTCAACTTAAAAAAAATCCTCTTGGGAAGTTGACAGAAGGCTTTTAACTATACCAGGAGTTTAAGTTTAGGAAGTTTGTCATTTTGTATCTGCCCGGGTCCCAGGGAATTACCTATATTCAAGCTGCACTTGCCTCAGGCCAAAAACACAGTTTCAATTCCAAAAGCGTGTGTCTGGCGCTGCCCCCCCCACCACCACCAGCCCTGGCTCCTGGCCAGGGTCTCCTGCCCTGAAAGGGACAGCAGCTGCTGTCATACTCACGAGGGACGCTCTGCTGGATGGAGCTGCCTCGGAAGAGGGTGGGAGGTGTCTTCCGACCGAGTCTCTTTATCAGGCGGTCCCGCTCGTTCAGCCTGTGGGCAGAGCAAAGGGTCGGTCTCCCACTTGAACACAACTGAGCACATCGCAGGAGGATTTAGGAATGACTTAAGTTTTGAAAACAAGAAAGACCAGACAAAGGTGGGGTGGGGCGGGCTCCTCCACATCACGGAAGGTGTGGAGTTTCACAAGCAGTAGTTATTTACAGTAGATGTTGTCTCGGCCCCTTGTTGCAGCTCTCCGGTTTATGAAAAGGCCCTCCTTCCATTGGTCCTGCACCCATGCCTCCAAGCACTTCCTTCCTCCTCACTGAAGTACCATTTTCCTGCCTGGTAGAACGCCAGGCTTCCCACAGCACTTCTGTGGGAATGACATGCTTCTGCAGTAAATGTCTCAGCCTTTCTGCCACCTGAAGCCATACCCTGTGTGGGGTCAGAGCCCCACTGTGAGCCACGGGACCCCAGACAGAGTCTGGCTTCTTTCTCCAGAACATGATGCTTATTTTGAAACCCAAGGCCAATGAAGATGAGTTTTCTTCTTTTTTTCTCCATGTTCCCTCATTCACAATACAGACCAGGCATGGGGCCTGGGCTGGGGTATACATAGGGTAGGTTTACTCTGCCTTCCCTTTCTATAAAGTCAGTGTAAGAACACAGCCTGTGGTAAGCACCAGGAGGTGTGTTTTCTTCTAAAACACAAGGATGCATGCTTGGGTTCCACAAATTCATTACTAAGTATATATCCAGAAGCAAAAGAAATCATTTTATCGTAAGGACATATGCACTCAAATGTTTATAGCAGCTCAATGCACAGCTGCAAAGAGGTGGAAGCAACCCGAGTGCCCATCAACCTGGGAATGGATTAATAAACTGTGGTATATGCATACCACGGGCTACTATTCAGCCACAAAGAAGATGGAAAGTACATCTTTTGTATTTACCTGGATAGAGCTGAAGAACGTTCTCCTTAGTAAAATATCTGAAGAATGGAAAAGCAAGTATCCAATATACTCAGTACTAATTCGAGTGTAAGTAGATGAACAACGATACCCCCACACAAGAGAAAAACCACAATTAAATTCAAGAAGGCGGGAAGTAGGGGAAGGGGCTCAGTAAGTTCCCACCCACTGGGTACAATGCAGGGATATAGGGCACATGTCCTGGGTAAAGGACTCAACTACAACTCGGACTTTTCCTAACAAATGCAAACAGTGTTACCTAATTGTATGTACCCTTATGTTAATCTGAAATTTAAAAAAATTTTAAAAATCAATGCAACACAGGATAAGATGCTCTCCCTGCCTATTCTGAAAGTATTCCTTCTAAGGCTGCCACTTCTGTGAAGACTGAGGGAGCTGTCTAGGAGGATAGCTGTCTATTACTATAGACCAAAAGGAGCACTTACAAACTGCCCCGGCAGGCCCAAGCATGTCACATGTCACTCTCAGTGTCAGGATGCCGTTTTGCTTGGCCCCACAAGAGGCTTTTGGTGTGGGGGAGTTGGCCGATGCCCCCGCCCAACACACACACACAGCTGAGGGCTGAGGTCAAGAAGCCGGGAATTACAGGGCATGACAGTCTTTATGAAGGTATCATCATTAAGGCACAAAACTCTTTGTTATCTTGATATTTCATTGTCACATAATTAGATGTGATAGGTAGCCCCCATCTTGACTCATACCAAGTTCCGCAAACATCAGGAGTGGGCCTACACGTCCAGATACCATCAAAATAATAAAAAACTCAAATATAAAGCCCCTCACACTCTCCAATCTTCTTTCTTCTGTAAAAAAGTTAGAAATAACCTTGCTGCCCATATTTTATACTTTTGGTCCATATATATGTACTATCATAACATATGTTGTGTTTTAAAATATGTGTAAATGAGGTCATTTACGTCATGCTTCTTGTTTATCATACTTTTCCCTTTTCCTTTGCTCTTTTTTTCTCCTTTCTTATTTTCTTGTGTCATTTGGCTTAGAGGAGTATTATTGTATGAGTGGCCAACCTTAAGTTTCTAACCTATATATTTGACAAAGTCAAAATTAGGAAGCAGTTTTATTCACCTCTTGAATAATACAAAGACTTCCGACACTCAACTCTGATTTCCCTGTGTCTGTTTTGTTCTTAGCACTGGAACCTGTCTGTTTGTTATTCTCGACAGGGAATCTGTCTTTTCTTTGGTTTGCTTTTACAGCAATCCCCTTTGTCCCTGACACCTATCTGCATTTTCACAAGGACACTTAGCTTAGCATGGGAGCTGTGGGTTTGTCTGCATATCCTGTTCAGCTGGTCAGGCCTGAAAATTTATAGTAACCTAAAGATTTATCTTCATTTATGCAAAACGCTATGAATCCCACCTCTGTCCCACTCGCTATTGGTACTCCTCCTGCAGCTTCTGTCTATAGTATCTATATATCTATCTCATCTGTCTTCTACAAGTCCCTACATCGTCACATTTTCCTTTGCTTTTATCCCTTCAGCTTTATCTAACCTATTTTAAAACTGTCCAATATGTTTTAATTTAAATCCTTATGCTCTTCATGTCTGTGTGTTTTGTTTTTCTTCCAAATCCTCCTGTTCTTACACACTGTTCTCCTCCTGCTCTTTGATGTCTCTATTTTCCCTTCTCTGTGTTTATAGACTCTTTTAGACTTTCTTTGCATCTCCAGTTCTTGAGGAGCTACTTTTCTATGCGTGGTACCCAGTGACTCACTCTCATCATGATATCTTTCTTCTGTGTGCTCTAGTTCTTCAGAATGACTTTTCTTTTCACTTCTGCCAAGGATGTACAGGTAATGTCAGTTTTTATATTAGTATCTTTGTTTTGGGCTCCTATAGCATTGCTGAGTGTCTACAATTGGGCCTCATATATAAACAAGGGCTCTCAATTTCTAGTGGGCATTTCTTCCATCTTTTCCCCTACGCACATAATAATATGATTTGTTTTACTTTACAGAGTAAAACTTTCCTTGTTTGTGTTTCACTCTAATGGCATCCCTGCACAATCTACAGCTTGACGCATGGAGTTCTGTCACATGTCACAGTGGGACTGAGGCCTTTTCTCCTCTTCCTACATTAACCCCTGAAACTCCTGCCTCTGATGCTCTCGTGCAGCCTCCTCAGCTTCAGTTCCCTCTTAACCTGCTGGCTTTTTTTTTTTTTTTATTGTGTTAAGACATTTATATTCTACCTTTAGTAAATTTCACATGTACCTTTTTGTAAGATGCACTGTAGGTGTGGTCCTACCAATTCCCCTCCCTTCCCCCTCCCTATCCCCTTTCCCCATATTTTTGGGCTATAATTGAAATATGAAAGCTGTAACTTGGTAAACTGTTGACTTTGATGTCTTTATTTTTGGTACCTGGATTTCCTCATCTTTCTTTTAAGCTTAATTACATATCAAAAGACTATTTTTGTTTTTATTTCACCTGACACTTCTGTGTGTTTGAAAAAGTCTTTTCTGAGTTAGTTTAGTCTACCATATTGACTCTACATGGTTTTCATAAATAATCTTGTGTTTCCCTGACTCAACAACTGGAAGAAAACCATGGCTACAGAACAAGATCACAAAAATATCCTTTCCCAACTCTTGCTATCCATAGAAACAACCTTTTTCTGAAGAGTTTTAAAATGCATGGTTGTGACAAGAGTTGTAGGTTATGAAATGTGAATCAGAGGTTATAAAAACACTCTACTGGATGTGTCAGAAGCACTGATTTCTCCATGTGCTCAAATATTACAATCCTAAAGAACATTATTTTCTCAATTTTCCCCTCTTTATTGGAAGGAAAAAATACCACTGGGAAGGAACATTATTAAAATTTCTCATGAACAATAAGGTTGAAAAAGCTCAAGACATTTCTGAGTAAATATAAGAACTAAAAACATATAAATCTTAAAGTATGGGGTAAATCTATAACCTTGGATTAGCAATGGTGAAAATCAATAAAACATTTACCACTATGGTACTATATCATCTCTATGTGGTTTTGAGTCTATCTGATCTCAAAGAAATGGTAAAAAAGGTGAAGAAAACACAACCAAATTGGGGGAGTAAAAATTAGCACAGGGAAGATCAATTTAGATTTCTGAGATTTTTTTTTCTTTTCTTAAAGAGAGAATCCTTGACAAAATACTAGCAAAGCAAAGCCAGTGTTTTAAAATTATATAATATGACCAAATCAGATTTACTCTAAGAATACAAAGGTGGTTCAACATACAAAAACCAACTAATATGATACACCACAGAATAGAATAAAGGGAACAAAATCACAGGATATTTCAATTGATGCAGAAAAAAAAAAGTAACAAAATTCAATACCCTTTACAGATTAGAAAAAAACCTTATAAAACTAAAGATATAAGAAAAATTCCTTAACAGGATAAAGAGCATTCACATACATATATATATATATATATAATATATATGTGTGTATATATATAAAATATATATATGTGTATATATATTATATATATATATATATAATATAGCTAACATTACACTTAATAATAAAAGACTGAGCCCTATCTCTCTTTGATCAGGAATAAGACAAGGATGCTCACCTTCACCACTTCTTTTCAACAAATTTACTAAAGTTCTAACCAAAACAGACACATACAGAAATAAAGACATCCAAATATGGAAAAAAGAAGTCAAAATATCTCTGTGTGTAGATGACATGATCTTATATCTTGAAAATTCTGAAGAATACACACATGTACACTATTGGAACTAATAAATTCAGGATACCAGATAAACCCATAAAAACCAGCTGTATTTCTATATAATACCAATGTACACTATGATAGGGAAATTAGGAAATACCATTTCCTAATGGTATTATAAAATATAAATGTTTTATAATAACATTAAAATAATAACATACTAGAAATAATTTTAACCAAAGAGGCTCAAGAATTTTATAAAAATAACTATAGGACATTGTAAAAGAAATTAAAGACTCCCTAAATAAATCAGAAAATATCCCATGTTCATGAATTGGAAGATGTTACTATTAAGGTAGCAGTACTACTCAAAGTATTTTACAAAATCAAATCAATTCCTATCAAAATCCCAATGGCCTTTTCTTTGTAGAAATAGAAAATCTAGTACTAAGATTTATATGGAATTGCAAGGGATCACAAATAACAGAAACAATCTTGAAAAAAGAACAAAAGCATTGTCGAACTCATACTTCCCTCTTTCAAACCTTACTATAAAACTGCGATAATAAAAACAGCATGGTACAGACATATAAATCAATGGAATATAATTCAGAATCCAGAAATAAACCCATACATATATAGTTAATCATTTATTGACAAGGGTGTCAAGAGAAAACTAATTAATGAGAAAATAATAATCATTTCAGCAAACGGTGTTGGACAATGGATTTCTATATGCAAAACAATGAAGTTGGGTCCTTACTTCCCACCACATATGAAAATTAATTTAAGGATGAATTAAAGATATAAATATATTTGAGACAAATGAAAATACAACATAGCTAAATTTATGGAATTTAGCAAAAGCAGTACTAAGAGGAAAGTGTAAACATGTACACACAAAAATAAGAATGATCTCAGATAAATAACCAATATTATAGCTTTAGGAGCTATGAAAAGAATAAACTAAGCCAAAAGATAACAAAAGGAAGAAAATGCAAAAATCAGAGCAGAAATAAATGAAATAAAGGCTATAAACACACTGGGGAAAAAACCAACAAAACTAAAAATTGGTTTTTTGAAAGATGAAATGAACAAATCCTTAGCTAGACAACTTAGGGGAAAAGAGAGGACTCAAATTAATAAACTCATAATTAAAAGTCAAAACATTACAACGTATACCACAAAAAATATAAAGGACCATACTATAATCATATGCTAGCAAATTGGGTAATCTAGGAGAAATGGTTAAGTTCCAAGACATTTACAACCTACCATGACTGAACCAGGAAGAAATAAAAAATCCAAACAGACCAATAAAATCTAAGGATATTGAATCAGTAATAAAAATTCTCTTATCAAAGAAAACCCAAGACTTAATGGTTTGACTTCTGACTTCTACCATTTACAGAAGAATATCAGTTCTTCTCAAACTCTTCCAGAACAGAAGTTGAGGGAGTATTTCCAAACTCATTTTACAAGATCAGCATTGCCCTGATATCAAAGACAGACAAAGAAATTATAAGAAAAGAAAAGAAAATTACAGTTCAACATCCCTGATAAACATAGATGCAAAAATCCTCAACAAAATATTAGCAAACCGAATTCAACAGCACATTAAAAGAATCAGTCATCATAATCAAGTGGGATTTATCCGTGAGATACATGATGGCTTAACACATACAAATATATCAATGTAATGTACCACTTTAACAGAATTAAGACTAAGAACATGAAGATCATGTCAATAGATAAAAAAAAAAAGCATTCAACATCTTTTCATGATAAAACTTAGCAGATTAATCATAGAAAGACTGTTTTTCACCACAATAAAGGCCATATATGACAAACTTGTAGTTAGCATCATACTCAATGGTGAAAAGTTTAAAGCTTTCCCCTAAGGCAGTGGTTCTCAACCTTCCTAATGCTGCAACCCTTTAATACAGTTCATGTGGGTCACTACCCACAGGTTGAGAACCGCTGCTCTAAGGTTAGGAACAGGAGGCATGACCTCAAAAGACAAGGATGCCCACTCTCATCACTTCTTTTTACCTAATACTAAAAGTCCTAGACAGAGTCATTAGGCAAGAAAGGAATAAAAGGAATCCTGATAGTAAAGAAAGACATGAAATTGTTTCAATTTGCTGATGGAACAATCTTCTGCACAGAAAACCCTGAAGACTTTATCAATAAAAAACCTGTTAGCACTAAAATACAAATTCAGTAGAGCTTCAGGATACAATATCAACAAAAATCAGTCATGTGATGATAAACTAATCCAAAAGGGAAATTAAGAAAACAATCCCATTTACAGTAGTAACAATGACAAGAAAATAGTTAGGGGTAAATTTAAGCAAGGAGGTGAAAGATACACACACACACACACATACTGAAAACTATAAAACTCTGATGAAAGAAATGAAGAAAATGCAAATAAGTAGAACAATATCCTGTGTTCATAGAATAGAAAACAGTAATACTGTAAAATGTCCATACTACTTAAAACAATCCACAGATTTGATGTGCTCTCTATCAAAATTCCAATGTCATGTCATTTTTCATAGAAATAGGAAAGACAATCTTTACACTTGTATAGAACCACAAAAGATTCCAAATGGCCAAAGAAATCTGAAGCAAAATAAAAACAAAGCTAGAGACATCACACTGTCTGAATTTAAAATATGTTGTAAGCCTATTGTAAACAAAACAGCATGATACTGACATAAAAGCAGACAGACACATCAACCAATGTAATAGGACAGAAGGCTAAGAAATAAATGCATGAACTTAACAGTAATTTATTTTTAAGAAAAGTGCTCAGAAGAACATAATGGGAAAAGGGCAGCCTCCTCAATGAATGGTGTTGGAAAAATTACATTTTTCACATACTGAAAAATGAAATTGGACCCTCATTTCACAACATATTAAAAAATAACTCAAATGAATAAAAGACTTAAATATAAGAATTAAAACAATAAAGCTATTAGAAAAAAACACAGGTTAAATGCTTCATGACATTGATTTGGGCAATAAGTTTTTGGACAGTAGCCCAAAAATGTAGGCACCAAAAGAAAAACAGACAAATAGGATGGCATCAAACTAAAACGCTTCTGCACAAAAAAGATAATAACAAACAGCGTGAAAAGAGAACCCATAGAAAGAGAGAAAATATTTGCACCTGATAAGGGGTTCATCTCCAAAATATATAAGCAACTGAACTCAATAGCAAGAAAACAAATAACTAGATTAAAAAATGGACAAAGGACCTGAACAGATATTTCTCAAAAGATACACAAATGACCATCAGGTATATGAAAAACTGCTCCATACATGTATCACTAATAATCAGAGAAATGCAAATTAAAACCATGAAGAAATTTGACCTTATACATATTAGAATGACTCTTCTAAAAAAAATTAAAACTAATAAGTATTGGCAAATATACCGAGAAAAGAGAACCCTTATACACTATTGATAGAAATATAAATTAGAACAGCCAAGGAGAAAAACAATATGGAGATGCTTCAAAAAATTAAAAATAGAACCCCTATATGACCAAGCAATGCCACTTTTTGGGATATAATCCAAAGGAATTGAAACCAGTATGTTGAAGGGACATCTGTACCTCCATGTTCATTGCAGCATTACTTGTAATAGCCAAGATACAAAATCAACCTAGCTGTCCATCAGTGAATGAATGGACAAGGAAAGTGTGATGCTTATATATACATTGGAATCTTATTTAGTTTAAAGAGGAAGACATCACTTGTGGTTATGATGGATTCAAGGTTACTTTGCGGAGCTGGAGCTCTGGCCGCGCAGGCCCTGAGAATCCACGGTTCCAATGTGTTGGCTGCAGTGCACTCCATGGCATCTGGAGGTAGTGTTCCTACTCATGAGGAGCAGGTGAGTGGGCTGGAGAGGGAGATTATGATGGCAGCACGGAAGGGACTGGACCCATACAATATACTACCACCAACGGGAGCTTCAGGCACCAAGGAAGACCCCAATTTAGTCTCTTCCATCACTGACAAGCAAATAGTGGGGTATATCTGTGAAGAAGACAACAGTACCATCATCTGGTTCTGGCTGCACAAAGGCGAGGCCTAGTGATGCACTAATTGTGGAGCCCATTACAAACTAGTGCCCTACCAGTTCACACACTGAGCCATTGCACTAATTTACTCAAAATGTGTTGTAAAGTTTCTTTTTTCCAATAAAGACTAGCCATTGCATTGGCTCAAAAAAAAAAAAAAAAAGGAGGAAGACATCCTGTCATTTGCTACAATGTGGGAGAACTTGGAGGACATTATGTTAAGTGAAATAAGACAGACACAGGAAGATACATATCACATCATCTCACATGTAGAATCTAAAATAGCTGAACTCATAGAAGGATAAAGTAGAATGATAGTTACAAGAGGTGGGTGGGGATGGTGGGGGAGGGAAGGAATGGAGAGATGCTGGTCAAAGTATATAAAATTCTAGTTAGATAAGAGGAATAAGTTTTGAGATCTCTTCCACAGCAGCATGGCTATAAGTTAAAAACAATGAAGTATACAATTCAAAATAACATAGTAAATTTCAAAGGCCTCACCATAAAAAAATGGTATGTAGTTGTGGTGATAGGTATGTTAATTAGCTTCATTTAGTATTTTCACATCATAGAGAGGTATCAAAATATCACTTTGTACTTTATATTTTGTTATTTAAAATAATACTAATAAAAAGACATAAATATAAGAACTAAAAAAAATAAATCTTAAAGTATAGGGGTAAATCTATAACCTTGGACTTAGCAATGCTTTCTTAGAACTCAAAGTACAAATAATAAACAAAAAAAACAAAAATAGATAAATTGATCTTCATTAAATTGAAACTTCTGTGTATCAAAGGACATTATGAATGAAGTGAAAAGACAATCTCAAAATAGGAGAAAATGTTTACAAATCATATCTAGTATATAAAATATATAAACAACCCTTACAGCTCAACAGAAAGAAGAAACCAGGTTACACTGATTGCACTTGTTAGGTAAAGATCCTGTTACAATCATGTCTTGCCCCTAAAAGGCATGGCACACACAAAGACCCCACCCACTCACTCCTTCCCTCTCTCTACTCTGCCTTTCCCCACCAGTTCCTCCTTCTTTCTCTCTCTGCTCTCCCCTTCCCCCTCCCCCATCATGTCATTAATTGTCCTCATATCAAAATTGAGTACATGGGATTCATGCTTCTCCATTCTTGTGATGCTTTACTAAGAATAATGTGTTCCACTTCCATCCAAGTTACTACAAAGGCTGTAAAGTCTCCATTTTTTTAATGGCTGAATAGTATTCCAAGGTGTACATATACCACAGCTTGTTAATCCATTCCTAGGTTGGTGGGCATTTAGGCCATTTCCACATTTTGGCAATTGTAAATTGAGCTGCAATAAACAGTCTTGTACAAATGTCCTTATGATAAAAGGATTTTTTTCCTTCTGGGTAGATGCCCAGTAATGGGATTGCAGGATCACATGGGAGTTCTAGCCTGAGTTCTTTGAGCCTTCTCCATGCTTTCTTCGAAAAAGGTTGTATTAGTTTACAGTCCTACCTGAAATGTAAAAGTGTTCCCTTTTTGCCACATCCAAGCCAGCATCTGCAGTTTTGAGATTTTGTGATGTGGGCCATTCTCACTGGGATTAGATGGTATTTCAGGGTGGTTTTGATTTGCATTTCTCTAATAATTAGGGATGATGAGCATTTTTTTTTCATGTTTGTAAGCCATTCATCAATCTTCTTTAGAGAAGGTTCTATTCATGTCCCTTGCCCATTGATAGACGGGATTGTTGGCTTTTGTCATACGGATTAATTTGAGTTCTCTATAGATTCTAGTTATCAAGCTTTTGTCTGATTCAAAATATGCA
>CAUYON010187845.1:0-15884 GCA_963573935.1 Arctocebus calabarensis
TTATCAACCTGATTGACATACCATTCATGATATTTTCTCGTTTACTATATGAAAACATTCTTGATCTTTGTTTAGAAGTTTTCTCGTGACCCTTCGAATATGCACCACACATGTGATCTCACCCTTTGTCCCATCTCCCCCTACCCTCTCCCACCCCATCCCTCCCTCTACCCATTACCCGTCTTCCTGTGCAATAAATGGGTTGTAGCCTTCACTTGAACGATAAAGAATTTGTCTCATATTAGGGGTGTATACATTGGATACTTTTTCTTCCATTCTAGAGATACTTTGCAACAGGAGAACAGTTTGTTTTTTGATCCACATGATTTAAGGGTGCCGTGGAAGTTTATATGAAGGTTCAAGTCTGCCATGAGATAAAAGAGTTTGAAAAACGCTGGTCTAGAACGGAAGGAAAAAGGTCAACCAGAGCAGCCCCTTTCTGCTCAGTGTATTCCAGGTGGGATGGCCAGGCGTTGGTCCTAAAGGGCAGTCCCCCTGCAGGCAGGCACTCAGCTTGTAACCAGGGCTGTCTGACTCCAGAAAGGATGTGGCAACCCCACGAACCAGGAAAGTCACGGCGAGGGCTGGCAGACCCCATGACATCGTTGGCCAAGACTTAAGTTTAAGACACTGCCAGGGTTTCTGGTTAATGTGAAATTCGGATGTTTGAGCAATCTAGTGAAGAAGCCTGTGAGCTCCTCGAAAAGTGGGACCACATTTCCTTCACCAACCTAAGTGGGCTGGCCCAGGGAAGGTTCCCAGCAAATAGTTCTGAAGTAAAAGAGATGAGTGCCTGGTATCAGTAAAAGAAGTGAGAGGTGGGTGCTGCAGAGGGCGAGTCCTCTCGGAGGGAGGGTGTGCCTCTCCCTGTGCTGTGCTGCCTGGGGGGAGTCTTGGTGGCTCCAAGCGAGTGCACTGGCAGGTGGCAGTGGGCTTAGGTTTGTGTTACCAGCAGCAATTGTGGCCATAGGCAGGGAGCTGGTGGACAAACCGGCAGGCAGCACAGCAAGTGCTATCAGAGACTACCATCAGCCAAATGCCAACCACCTGCCAGGCGCTGTGCTGAGCACTCATTATCTCCTTCCAGTTCCTCATCTCATTTTAATCCTGACAATGACATCCTTAATAAACATATTATTCTCCAAATATGGAAAATTCTCAGAGAACTACAAGTCGATCCATTAGATCCCACAATCCCATTATGAGGTGTTAGATAATTGCACAACTTCATCTCCCTATCCCGATTAACCACTGAAAAGTTCAAACTTATGGCCCCGCCCCCTACACTCTTCGCGCCAGAGCGGAAACACCTTATTGGCTATTCTACCCTCCTAACACCTCCCTAACCGAGTCTATATAAAGTGCACTTGTCTTTTGTTCTCTCTCTTTTCTCTCTCTCCCCCGTGTGTCTCCTCTCCCTTCTCCTCTCTTCTCTTCCCCCGTTTCTCTCTCTCTCCCCCTCCTCCTTAATGCTGCTCTGTAGCTTCCCCTGCCAATAAAAACCTTTTGTACAAGGTTGTTCTGTGATGTTTATGTCGGTGTTGGTGTTTATGTCTGTTGGTGTTCTGTGAGGTTTATGTCGGTGGAGTGCCCCCCTTTCATGACGTATTTACCCAGAAGAACAAAAATCATTTTATCACAAGGACATTTGCACTAGAGTGTTTATTATAATCACAAAGACATGGAAGCAACCCAAGTGCCCATCAACCCATGAATGGATTAACACACTGTGGTATGTGTATACCATAGAGTACTATTCAGCCATAAAAAAACATGGAGATTTTACATCTTTTGTGTTTACCTGGATGGAGTTGAAACACATTCCTATCACAAGAATGGAAAACTAAGTATCCAAGTATCCAATGTACTCAGTGCTAATATGAAACCAAACTGCACACTATTTTAAATTGCACATGAAATTTATGGCCACCCTGTATAAACAACTACATACCCACACAAAAGAAAAACACAAGTACAGTCTAGTGAGGGGAAGAGGAGGAGGGAGGCAATTGGTGGGATCTCACCTAATGTGTACAACGTGAGTGGTCAGCACACCCCCTTGGGTGAAGGGTTCAACTACAACTTGAACTTTACCTTAGAAATGAAAACAATGTAACCTAAACATTTGAACTCTCCTATCAATCTGAAATAAAAAAAAATATTATTTTCATTCAGCATAAAAGAAACTGAAGCTCCAAGTGGTCCTATGTTTGGTATATTATCCCCCAACTCTTGTCTTTTTTCACTAGATTATGAAGCCAGAAAAAATCATTCATGCTACTCAACTACCAGCCCTACGATTTTAATGAGATTTTCTTTTCTTTCTTCTGCCACAAAATACTATGCCTACTTTCAGTTCCACTCCTAAATTTATTGGCCATGTAACCCCTTAATCTCTGTCTCTTTTTGGTAGAGTCACTGATTTCCCGTTATGTCTTAGAATTCACCCCACCGTGTGCATGTTCTTGAGACACCCACCCCGCAGATTTTGCCTCCTCAGAACTGTCACGGCCGCCGATCCCCTCACATTTCCAGAGAGGCCACAGGCGTCCAGGCGTGGGACTGCAGGAGTTTGCTTTCTAAGCGGAAAGACAAAACCTGCCTGCTGTGTGGGTCAGTCTTAGGGCTACTGAATGTGTGAGGAGCAAGATGGAATAAAGTACTCCCAAGGGCTTAGGAGGAGGGGATCTGAGCTGCACGCTGTAGAACACAGTGGTATAGTGGTGAACTGGGGATTTCTAGCCACTGGGATGCCTGACCTTGGCTGGACAAGAGTGCGGTAAGAGTGAGGCGCGCTTACAAGACGATGACATTATTTCTTGGGGTCAGATAATTCCAGGTGCACAGGGATTTTGCTTGAGAGGCAGGGCAGATGGGAAATAGTTTAAAAGGCAAAGATTCACATACATGAGCCACTCTGGGTAGCTTCCAGCTGGGGCAGGAGGAGGTGGAAGTGGTTCCATACATCCACCACTGGTTGTGCAGAGACAACACAAGCTGTCTGCTAGCTAGGGGTCTGCTGGCTTCCTGAAATAGCATTCATCAGCTTTGGACACGGTGGCTCATTTGCAAATATTTACACTTTATCCCAATAATGTGCTTAAGGCTTGTGACTGGAGCTGTGAATCAACTTCAGTGTGATTTCTAATAGTCAAAATGGGGGCGGCATATCTGCCACTGAGAGCGGAAAGGTTCATGTGCATTCCTAAGATGTAAGTGGGCTTTGGGGTAAAGTGTAGATGGCTGGCAGGTGGCTCTTACATGAAGGCTTCTGCACCAGCAAAAGCAAGTAGGTTTTACTCCATCCTAGCCCAGGAGAGGTCCAAGGCATCATGGCATGTGATGGTGACAGGGTGTAGTGAGTGTGAGCCACCATCTCTGGCTTAGCTGTTGGGTGTTCTGGAGTAAGATAGATGATAGTCTATTATCATTAGCCTGTTACAGTAGACCAGAAAGACAAGTGCTCAGGCAGCCTATTCCCAGCTGTGTAGTTTTCTTATTTATTCATTTTTGTTTTGTTTTTGAGACAGAGTCTCACTCTATTACACAAGCTAGAGTGCTGTGCTGTCAAATTCTTGGGCTCAAGTGATCCTCTTGCCTCAGCCTCCCGAGTAGCTGGGACTACAGGTGCCTGCCACCATTCCTGGCTAATATTTCTATTTTAGTAGAGATGGGGTCTCACTCTGGCTCAGGCTGATCCTAAACTCCCGAGCTCAAGTAGTCCACCTGCCTCAGCCTCCCAGAATGCTAGGATTATAGGCACGGGCCACTGAGCCCAGCCGGCTGTACAATTTTAAATAAGCCTCAAGTTTGGACGAGTCTCGGTTTCATGAAATGTGAATCATAACAAAGCCTAGATCATGGTTCTATGACATGAATGGATAAGATGACATGTTTAGCACAGTGTCTGGCCCAAAGCAAGAATACAATCAATATTATTTTTAGTCCAAGTTTTGAAATTCTATAAAAATGGGAAAAGTGGCATTATAAGTATGGATTTCATTGTACTGGCCCCATGTACACACACTTGGCCGTTTAGTAGGCACCTCACTCTTGAAATGGTCTTAAACTGACGTGTGGTGTCTTGGTTCAGATATACACTGGTGTCTGAGTTAAGCTAATAAACACTAAATAAGCTCTACAGAAAGACAGACTTCTCTCCCATGCTTCAGCCCTGTAAGTAAGCCTGTCATCAACCAGATGCCTGACAAGTACCTTGTAATGGGGTCACTGTGTTAATCAGCTAATAATAATTTATGCTGCTATAATCCAATAGTTATTTTATTAAGCCTAATACAAGGTTGGATGTATATCACGTGACGCCTTGCCCTTGGAGAACTTAGTTCTTGGAAAGCTAAGATTTACCTTCTTGAGTAACAAAAAGGGTACTATAGATTCAATTCTGCAATCTCTCAACAGACCAGACAATGAAACCTCTCACAAGAACTCAGAAGAAAGGGTACTGAGGAGTGTCCTTTCAGAAGATTTCAAAGGCCCCATTTGCATTTGTTTCTCTCATTGGAAAGGGAGAAAAACATGTGGGGGGTGGTGCCTGTGGCTCAAAGGAATAGGGCACCAGCCCCATATACTGGAGGTGGTGGGTTCAAACCCAGCCCCAGCCACAAACTGTAAAAAAAAAAAAAAAAAAAGAAAGACTGTTATGTGGCAAAGCACCATCTTAAAAAAGAAGGAGGAGAAGAAAGAAAATAAACTAAATGTCTCATCTCCATGGGTAAATTCCAAGTGTTACGGCTGAGGGAGAAATAGAGCCGACAAAAGCAAACATGCAGAAGTGGGCCATTTATGTAAAATGTATAAACTCCATCTAGTAGCTACCTGAGGAGGGAGGACAAAGGTGTGGCTGGGTGGGAGGGGAGGCTTATGTTGTTACCAAAATATTTCCCAACTCATAAATAAAAAATTCGATGTTAAGTATCACAAAGTATTAATGTGTGTTAAACCTGGGTGTCTAGACTCCCTTAATAGATTTAGTTTCTCTATTATACCAACTATCTAGAGCATTTAGTTATTTTCAATAACAGAAATTGTAAAAATAAAGGTGTAATAAAAGTTGCAAAAAGTGACGACAATAAGAAAGAGAAATCATGGTGTCGATATACACATTCTCTATTTCCACATCCCCCTAGGTAACAATTCCTGCTGATCTAGTAACACAAAACATACATCTACCATTTTACACTGGACTCTAGATTTACCAGTTAGAGCTTTCACCTGCTAACATTATCAGGCAAGAGAGCAGCTGCGCACTTGTAAGAGTTCTGACAGCTTTGAAGAGTGCTGAATTTACCGTGGGACAAGGACTCTGGCTTCAACTCTAACTATCCACGTGAAGTTCAGCAAGTTTGTTCACTTCTTTGAACTTCAGCTTCATCTTCTGTAAAATGAAGATAATCCCAACCTCCTGGAGTTGTTACAGAATAGCATATATTAGATGAGAAAATGCAAATGAAGTATCTGTTGTCATTCCCATAAATAATAGGTATTTTAAAATATCAGCTCTGTTGGGTGCCTGCAGGCTGTGCTAAGCACTTCCATGGACCACCTTGACTCCCTGAAACAAGGCAGCCTCCCCTACA
This sequence comes from Arctocebus calabarensis, assembly GCA_963573935.1. Classification (NCBI taxonomy): domain Eukaryota; kingdom Metazoa; phylum Chordata; class Mammalia; order Primates; family Lorisidae; genus Arctocebus; species Arctocebus calabarensis. The sequence continues at coordinate 5,598 of CAUYON010187845.1, forward strand.
GTCCCTCCTTCCTTATTGAGGAATGTCCCAAGAGTAACATCCTGGCCTTGTTCTCCAACCTGTAACCCTTCCCACAGAAAAAGAGTCCCCAGTCCAAAGGAGAGGCGTTGATCACAGTGTGATTCTCTGGAGGCCCAAACTGTCCCTTAGGGGATTTGTCCAAGGTCTTGCCTTGATGTACAAGAGAAAAGGGAGGTTGGGCAATATAACATGGTCCTCACACCCAGGCCACAAGCTTTGATGGCTCTGTCATAAAAAACCTGACATTTTAATCTCTAGCTGCCTGATACTCAGAGCCCCAGCTGCGGTGCTGAGAGGTGAGTCTCCCAGCAATCCTATGCCTCACCAGGAAACCACAGTCAAGCCCACCCCATGGATGAGAAGCATGAGCACAGCCCGGGACCCTTTAAAGGCACCACTTGTTAGCCGTGGGGGCAGCCAGGCAGAGTGAGGACAGTGATGACATTGGTTCTCCTTATCCCACAGTGTTGTTGACAATAACCAAGGAAAAAGTATATTAGCAACATCATTTGTCAGTATTTAGATTTAATAATTTTGTCACGGGAATCTTGGTTAATTTCTTGTTTCATAAAATAAGGGTAAACGAAAAGATGATCCTGGTGTACACAAAAAAAATCACCTTGGCAGATGGAGAGGCGTCAGTGAAAATCATGGACAGGTGAACGTCCCTCTGGGCACGTAAAGATGGTAGTTAGTTTCTTCGTAAGGTTCATTTAGAGGCTTCCATAGAGTAGCATTAGCACTACTGAAGTTTGGGCTTAAGGATGGAACTTTTAAGACATAGTAAAAGGAAATGCCAAGTTGTTAATGACTTAACACCTTGCTCCTTACAACGGGGGATACTATGTCCCTGGAAGTCATGGGATTAAGCCAGCCAGGTCTTCCTGAGGTGGTGATTTTCACAGAGGACTTGGAGTGAGAGAAATGCATTAATTTGTATATTAAAACACACACACATATATTGGAGTCAAATGTAAAATCAACTTGAATGTTTAATGTAACACATGAGCCCTGAAAGAAATTTTTCAGTGTGGGGCTGTGAGTTCTGCCCCTGAGCCTCTGGAACTCAGGGCTCCCCTCTGTGCGTGAGCAAAGCCCTTTGCAAAGTGTGAGCAGTGTGATCTTAGGTGGCTGCAGAGTGAGACTCAGGAACTAAGACTCACAGCAGACTCAGAATAACCTAGACACAGGCAGGTGTTTTCTCTCCACTATGCTGGTCCAGTCTTCATTTGTCAAAGCCAGTAAAAACAAGCCAGATTATGAAATAATTTCTGTGGTTTCTGGGAGGACTAGCTGGTTCCCACAATGCCTTCTAATTTCCAACAAACTGCAGTCACATCAGCCATTGAGTGACCATTCCTATGTGAATAGCCAAACAAACTTTATTTTACACGTGTACGTGTGAACACAGAACTCAGGGTCCATGACACCCTCACCCATTGCCTTATTCCTTCTACAGATATTGGAGCAGCTAGTCTGTACCAGATTCTAGGTGCACAGTGATGTGCAAAACAAACATAACTTCTCTTCCCATGAAGCTGACAGTGATGTGGGAAAGACAGAAGTATACAAAGCTTGCAGGATACTGTCCAGTCTTAATTGACATTTTTTACCCATTTCCTCTCACCCCAATGACATTCCTCTATTCACAGGCATGGAAGTAAGACCTTGGTCACAAAGGAACCAGAGGGGTGTCATGTCATTTCTTGGCTTTTAAGTTCAAAAGCCATGTTTCAAAGGGTGGACAAGGATGGTTGACAACTGGGAAGAATACTTGCCTAATCAGTTTTCTTTTGCCCAAGGGGAGATAACAAATTATCTCTGGGCTGATGGAAAATGAGAGTGTGAGTTGAGGCGATGAGTTACCAAGGGTCAGTTTCCCCATACCTGCCAACCCCAAACCCACTGGGGTTACTGCCAAGAGGAAGAGGATAAGAGCCCTATGTATGTTTGGGAGCTGAATAAAGAAGGGATTATGTCCCACTCTACATCTTGAATCTCAGATGTGATGATGTTGTGGGAATTCCCCATCCCACTGTGATGACCATATGAGCTAGAGTCTTCTATGCCTAGAATGGTATGGTAGAATAGCTGTATTCAGCCCTAGGTAGGGAGAATCTGGAGATCTAAAGGGATTTGCAGGCAAGGGAGTGGAGGTAGTGGCAGCAGAGGACACCACACACTATAATGCTCCACGGGGTAGGAGGCTAACCAGGTGGGAAGCAAACCAGGTGGGAGGCCCTGGCTGCAGTAAGAAGATGCTCACTAAAGATGAGACAACCCCTGATGTCATAAGGCTATCTAAGCCCCCAGGCATTAGAGGGGAAACAAAGACCCCAAATCCCTTATGTTTACAATGTCAACTTTATTTAATCAACTAAAAGGACTGGCTGAATTGGCGGTTAAATTTCCCAATACTGAGTGAAATGAGATCTCTAAACATAGGTGAAGTTGAATTTAGATAAAGTTGAATTTCTTAAACACCTGTGTATGTAGATGGAAAATACACACCTGCTACCTAAACGCACAATTCTGACCATGCTGTGTCTTCTAAACATAGATGTCTCCAGGCTTGTTTTTATCTGTACCTGACCTACGACTGTTATAACCCCCTGCCTTTGTGGTATCTCTGCTTAAATGTTTTACAGGAATTTCACACCTTAATGATCCAAACAAAACCTCTGTTATTCTCTCTTCATCCCTTAGTCTTCCCCACCCAGTAAAGAGCATGGTAGCCACTCACCGGGCTGCTCAGGTCTAAAACTTCACTGTTGTTCTTGACATCTTTTTCCACTTGTGCCCATATCCAGTCCTGGCCTCCAGCACACCCTGACAGCCCTAAGCCCAAAACACCTGCTCTGACAGCGCCTGCCTTCCCCACTGCCCTAGGCGCCTCTCACTGCGCTGCCGCTGGCTTGAGAACTCAGACCTGGTTCCCTGCTGCTCACAGCCGTTACGTGACCTGCCCGTAGCTCAGTGGTTAGGGCACCGGCCACATACACCAGGGCTGGAGGGCTCGAACCCGGCCTGGGCCTGCTACACAACAATGAGGATAACAAAAACAAAGCTGGGCGGTGTGGCTGGTGCCTATAGTCCCAGCTACTTGGGAGGCTGAGGCAAGAGAATTGCTTGACCCCAAGAGTTTGAGGCTGCTGTGAGCTGTGATGCCACAGCACTCTACCTGCGTCAACATAGTGAGAGTGTGTCTAACAAAAAGAAAAAAAAAAAAGATAGTTCTGGAGGAAATCTAATCCTGCAATTCCCAGTTCTCAGCCCACCACAGCTGACTCCAGGATTTTTGCACATGGCCTTCCCTTTGCCAGGGAAAATCCTCCTCTAGAAATGCACTTGGCTTCTCCTGGCTCTGTTGAAGTCTCAGCTCAAATGCCACCTCTCCAGAAAGGGTTTCTTCTCCACTTTCTCATCCCATCCTCTCTGCCCCTCTTTGCTGGCTTTTGTTTTGATTTCTGGTACCTAAATCACCATCAGGTATGCCCGGAAGGGGAGCCTGGGAAGGTCTTTGGGAGGCAGAAAAATTTAAGCTGGGAACAAATGGATGATGAGGAGTCAGGTACTTGGGAGTAGGGGAGCGTTTTACTGGAAGAAATGAGAACTGCAAAGGGCAAGGCAGCTGGGAACTGCATCTCCCACTGCAATCTGGGTGCATGTAGGCTGCACAGAGGATCCTCTTCAGAGGTGGCAGGACACTGGCTACAGATAATCTATAAAAATACACTGTGATGCAGAAGGGCTGGTTTCCACAAAATAGACTAACAACCTCCAAAAATATAATTTTACAAAACACATGTATGTATATTACAAATACACTTAATTATGACTATTAAGAGTTTATTACATGTCCTGACAATGTGCTAGATCAGTGACTCTCAACCTGTGGGTCGCGACCCCTTTGGGGATCTTCTGCATATCAGATATTTGCATTACGATTCATAACAGTAGCAAAATCACAGTTATGAAGAAGCAGCAATGAAAATAACTTTATGGTTGGGGGGTCACCACAACCATGAGGAACTGTATTAAAGGGTCATAGCATTAGGAAGGTTGAAAACCACTGTGCTAGATGGAGGGGACTAAAAACACAGTACAACCCAGTGTTTATCTTCTCTGATCTTATCATTTAGCAAAAATTCCTGGGAAAGCTGTCTTCATGGTACCTAGATCAGCCAAGAATATTGCATTCCTAAATGAAATAGATGTTTATTTATTCTTATTTCACGTGCTTATGTAAATATACAAATGGTATTACAATAAAGATATCTGCATCTAATTTCCATGCAGAATAAATAGCAGCTTCATACCAGGAAAGAAAGTACTTCTGTGACACTTATTCACTCAACAAACATCTCTTGTAAGCTACAGTCAGACATAAAATTATTAGTGATCATTCTGGACATGACATGCAGCTTCAATGAAATGCTAATATTCCTGCACCAAAGTCATAAAGTGGTGCTGATCTTTATGTTGCCTCTCACTCCAGCGTGCATTTGCTCATTTTATTTCTGCTCTTGGCAAGATTTAAATAAAAGCTTTTTTTCTTTTGCTCTACAAATGTTTGCAGCAGCTATATTACACTGACTTAACACAGCATTAACTACAGTACAAATATATACTCCCTAGATTACTTTTGGAGAAAGGAAAATGTTTATGATCTCCATCACAGAAACACTGAATTTGTCACTCTAAAATTTATTTAAGATGTCAGACAAGTTTGATAAAAATCTATATCTGCAATTCATTTCTGAACAGTGTAGGCTTATTACTTTGATTGCAAAGGAAAAAAAGATAGACCCTAAAAAAAATGTTCTGGCTCTCATGGCACGTAAAGTTCAAGTTCAGCCATGTATGGCTACTGCAAGTTTACCCTGCATTATGTGCTTTTAAAAAAAGCATTTCTGGCTTGGTTGCCCATTTCAGTTGAGTAAAAATTTTACTCCCAATTCTGCAATGAAACAAAATATCACTTCTAAGTGAAAGCAACTGAGAAGAATGAGCTGAGAGGAATATAATTTTTATTATGCTTCATTTTATGACCCACGCAGTAAATTGAGGTAGGGCGTAGAAGAAACATTTGTAGACAAAGAAAGGATAGAGCAGCCAAGAAAAGTGATGGAATACTTGAGAAATACCAATCATTTAACTGTTTTAAATCTAATTAACTTAATAAAATTATTCTATGTCTCCTAACCCCAAATAAATGAATACAGTAACAGAATCATGAGTTCATTCCTTACAATACAATTTTTGCTTTTCTCTTAGAAAATCCAAGAATGTGGTATCAGTAGCCATATTTTCTCCCTCCATTCTAGAGACCCAGAAGCTTGCCATCACACAAGTTAAAGCTGGGACAGACCTCACAAGGACTCTAACTTTCCCATTTTAAAAATGAGGAGTCCATGGTCTGAAGAGCCGAAGCAAGGTACCTATGGTTACAAAGTTAGCTGGAGACAGACACAAAATGCGAATACAGATTGTCTAGCTCACGCTGACTCTCTTGTTCTCTCCGTCTTGTTTTCTGTCACTAAGTGATAGAAAGGAACTGAAATACTTACAACCCACAGAAATCTAGCCTATTCACAATATGCTTCTTGTCATCTAATGATACTGAATTGATCGGATCAGGGGTTTTACTGCTTGAATATTTTAAACTTCTGTAGCTGAACAGAATGCAGCAGAAATTGAGAACAGGAGAACTTGAGAATAAAATTAGTGTACTGTCAAGTTTGTAGAATCATTCCAATGGAGTTCGAAATATTTTGGGGAGCACAGGTGGCCCCCCTGGCTAATCTCACAGTTTCTAAGGCTGGTTCCAGAGCCATGAGGTGGCGTTTTCACAACCCGTGGGCAGTAGCCACTGTGGGGCAGTGTGCACCCAAGGAAAATACACTGGCAAAACCTGAGCAGTCTGGATCTGCCATTTGCTGAAGGCAGGACCTGGGGCCACTTCATTAACCTGTGCCATCTTCAGGTCTCTCAACTGGAAAAGAAGAGGAGTAATTAACCGTTTTAAAGACATCACTGGGTAATAGTGGGGATCAACAGAGACTGGGTATAAAAGTGATAGGGAGCTAGGAAGGGATATTATTATCATAATGGTGCAGAGGTATTATTATCATTATGGTGCAGAGATATGATTATCATTATGGTGCAGAGATATTATTATCATTATGGTGCATGTCCCTTTCTCTTGTTAGGGAAGACACCAGAGAAGCTATAGAACAATAATATTTCTCAAAGTGTGGTGCATAGTACTGCCTCAGAGTCCCTAACGATGTGTGTTTAAAACGCAATATCCTGGGGTTACCCCAGACTTACTGAACCCATTATCTAAGGGGTGTGTCCCCTGAGCCTGCCCTTGGATCACATGCCCCTGGAATGGCTCTGGTCCAGTGCCAGAGAGGGCAAGACAGGCAATTGTATTCCACATGTGCCTCTCTTTGGGGATGGTCTGGCACTCCGGCCAGAGTTTCCCACAGAAACGTTAAGAACTTACTGTAATCACCAATCTACCCACAGATGCCTGTGCGACTACAATTGCATAATTCCTGTGACCTCCACCAGAACCAGCCTCTCTCCCCACAGGATCATAAACCCTGGAGACCACAAGCAAGGCCAGACACGTGCCTACGTGCCTTCCCAAGGGCTGTTTTCTTAAGATTCCCTCTTGGCCCCCTTGGTCTTTTCCTGTGCTCCTGGGGCAGTTCATACAGAATTAATTACTTCTCCCTGGGCAGCCCTGTTAAATGACCAGCGGCTGGCACATTTTACTCTCAATGTCTGTTGTACAAACAAATGAAAGAAAGAAGGAATATGGTACTAATTATATTGGCGGAAAAAAAAAAAACCCACAGCATTTAACACTATTCCCTTTGTAAAATGTATTTGAATTTCCATTCAAGAAATCAAAAATAACAACCATTTGAGTCACAAATACTTGGACTCAAATATATTTCCAACTTAAGTTTTTTCATTTTTTAGGTGTATCAACTTGAGCAAGTTATTAAACCACGGATCAGTTTCTTCAACTGCAAGGTTGAAGTGATATCACAGAGGTTTTAACTGGGCTCTATACCAAAGGCGATTAATGTATTGCCAGGCACAGATGCTCAAAAAAATGTTTACTTCCTTCTCTCCTTTGGTCTTTCCACACTCCCTAATGGTTTCTGTAACGGTCTGCAATAATCACCACTTGTAACGAATCTTCCAAACCTGACTTCTACCCTAAATTTGATTCCTACTCAGTAGTACACTGATAAATGTTTGACAATCATTTCTCAGGCAGAGGGAGTGGAGAAGGAGCCCTGATTGTTTGCATTTGCTTATTCTGTGGTATAAATATTTCTACCATGGCCAATTGCAAACTATTTGCAGGACAGTACTCAACAGAATTGAGAAAACAACTGCACTGTATTTCCACCGTACAAATACGCTGAAAGTAAATAACCTCAACAGCACAAATAATACTACAGTGAAGCAACATAATTAGGAAGTGATGAAAGCGCTGAGGATTTGCACCTTTGTTTTCAATACTATTTAATAATTGGCAGGTGAAATGCTTGAAAATTTCCAAAACAGCTATGGCACACCACTGCATCTCACCTCCTCAGGAAAACGCTGAACTTATTGGAGTCCTAATTCCAGGCACTTCAGCCAACCTACAGAGCTTTATGTATGCAGGGTCCTTGAAACTGATTCAGAAAGTATGGGCTTGGAGTTTCTACGGGGCTGAAACATAGCTACAAAACAGTGCGTGTCTGGATAGTACTGACATTGTACACGTGCCTTAGTTCTTTCAGGCAAAAGCCCTGTCTATGGAGAAGCAAAGCCATACAGTGCTTAACACACACCTGCACCCAGGCGACAGGAACGGCGGCAGAAATCATCCTGTACCTCCTCTCTCCATCACATCCTTACGACTTTCATTTCTTTCTCCCTTAACTTTTACTTTGGGTCCTCATTACCATGCCATGATATGACATTTTTTTGGATCCATGTCAGACGTGTGACACTCTCCCTTTAGACACAAGGAAACTGAGGTGCAGAGGAGGAAAACAAGTGGCCCACAGCTGAACAGACGAGAGACCAGAATCCAGGCCTTACCGTTTTATGTCACATAAAACGTTTGTCATATGTACCGTTTTATTGCTTTTCAAAGTCTTTGAGGCACTATATTTGATTTGCTTATTCATTTCTACAGACGCTGAATCATCTCAAAGGAAACAATAAAGAATGTTTGTGACTTATAAAATTTTGTTTGCAGCCTGTTCAGTGCTAGACATTTAATGGATAGGACTTGCATTTGCATTATCACAATAGAGCCATCATGTTTGAAGACCTGTTCAGTAATAGAAGTGGTAGGAATTACTTTCATTAAAGGCTACTTATGTACCAAGCATGTTACTGCATAAATGATAAACATGGTATTATTTAAATAGAACAACCTATGAATGAGGCAATATTATGGCTTTAATTTCATGATGAGGAAACTAAGGCTTCTTGAGGTTAAGGACCCATTGGAGGTCAATAGGGTGACTTCCTAGGCATGTGACCCAGGAAGTCGCATAGGACCCCACCCTCAGACAGGCCACACTTGTTTTAATGCTCTCCTGTCACTGGCCTGAAGGTCTCAGTAATTCTTTGGCTTTGTGTTATGTAAGTGAAGTTCGAGGTGGGGGGAGAAAGTGACAGGGAAGCAGTGAAGCAGACAATGTGTCACATAGTGTCCACCCTTCCTTGCCGCTCACTCACAGCATTAATAATGATGTCCCAGAAGTGAAAGATTCTAGCGCAGCCAAGATGCACGGGAGTTTAGCAGGACTCAAAAGGAGAACTTGGTACTTCTATGACAAGCAAGGGACACAGCAGACGCAAGAGGTCATATTCTCTGTTAGAATCAGAACTCGCTTCAAAAGCAAAAAGAAAGGTAATACGTTCCATGAAACAACTTGAGTCAACAGCCCCATTATGCCCCTTCTAATTTCCCTGTATTAGCCGATCACTGTGCTCAAAATGATGACACAGAGAGCCCTGCCTTACTCATCAGAAAGCTGAAGGAAGGCTGTGTTGGCAGAACTGCTGGTTTTAAGAAGAGAGGTACGAACAGTGGAGTTAGCTTTCAGCAGTGTTTCCACTGCTCTGCTCAGAAAGAAACGCACACGCATGTGCGGGCTCCTAAACATAAATTGTGTAATTTCAGTGATTATATAAAAGACTTAAATGCTCTTATATTTGCATAGAAAACTGGCTTTGCACACGTTAAAGACAAACAGAAAAATTCGTGCTAATAATTAAGATTTTAATTTGTCATTACATACACAGTTAAAAATACCGCCACAATTCAAGAGAGGGAAGAAAAGGGAGAGAAGAAAGGGCTGAGAAAGGAAGGAGGCAAAACATTTTGTTTCAGTACCTCTAAGGGCTCTTTTTGGCTGCTTTTTGAACAAAGGGCCCCAACACTTTAATTCGGCACAGGGTCCCACAGCCAGCCCTGGTTGTTGTGCCATCTGGAAGTGGCAGCCAGCATCTGAATCTACGCTGACTCCAAAGCTCCTTTCTTTGACACTTCCCATTTAAAGCCACAGGCTCTTCAGGTTTAGAAAATGTTCGTCCTAATTCCACTGTTGGCAATCTGGATGTCTGATGGTCACCTGCTCATTCTCTTTCCCTTGTCCTTGCTAATTTTTCCCCTTTCTCTGAATCATTTACATTGTACTTTCTCTATTCACTGAACAAGTATTCACTCTGCGCCAGGAACAGAAAAACTCTGCTATCCCACAGTGCAACAGCAAAGCTTACAATTTTAGACACAGAAAGGGCTAAGTCATTTCTAAGAATATTAACAAAAACAAAAGGATGACGAGTTTGAGGTAACTTCGAAGTCTTTCTGCTTTTTTCCCTAATACTTAATCTGTACTTCGTGGCCGGCCTGACCTTGCAGGGCCCTGGTCTGCTCCGGAGGAGGGCCCAGGGTGAGCACTGGCAGCTAAGTTGGCATTCAGTTTCCAAAAAGGTTTGTTCCACAGAACACCAAATGTGGCCTGGAAGCAGCTGATTAAAATTTTGCCTGCTTGTGTCCCACAGAGGACTTCAAAGCAAGGAATTTCCATCCGAGACCTTCATGTTTTTTCTTCCTCCGGGGGGGGGGGGGGGGGGGGGGGGGGGGGGGGGGGGGGGGGGGGGGGGGGGGGGGGGGGGGGGGGGGGGGGGGGGGGGGGGGGGGGGGGGGGGGGGGGGGGGGGGGGGGGGGGG
>CAUYON010187846.1:0-15532 GCA_963573935.1 Arctocebus calabarensis
GTAGTCCCAGCTACTCGGGAGGCTGAGGCAAGAGAATCGCTTAAGCCCAAGAGCTGGAGGTTGCTGTGAGCAGTGTGACACCACGGCACTCTACCCAGGGCGATAAAGTGAGACTCTGTCTCTACAAAAAAAAAAAAAGAACTGATATCTCTATAAGATTCATGTTCTTCCAATGTTAAGGTCTTATTTTTTCATTGTTATATCTAGGTACCTGTTCTGAGGCTGTCTTCTCAGAAAGGTGTTCCCTAAACACACAATTGAAATAACCTACAAAGCCCTCACAGTGCCCACGTGTATTCTCTTGCCCTCATCAGCCTTATTTGTCTCCCTAGAATCTGTTACTACCCAAATTATACCATATATTGTTCACTTATTGATTGTCTTTCACATGAAAAGTTAAGCTCCACATACGCAAGAATGTATGTTTTTTACTATTATATCCCCGTCTCTTAACAAAAGCTTAGGACATGGTTGCCACACAATTAATATTTGTAAAACACATCAATGTGTAGGTATCTGTTATGCAAAAAGTTAATCAAAAGCAATTGTGTTTAGTTAGTTTTTGTTAAGTACTATCATCACAATTTTCCATTTGTGGATGTCATGAAGGGTAGAATTTTTTGAAGTTGGATTTTGTGTCTTTTGTACAGGCAATACCATGATTGTTAGACGCTATTCCATTTCCTCATCAGCTCATTCATCTCCTGTGAGTGATCCCTCGAAAGCAAGGAAAAGACATCCAAATAGCAGAATTCTAGAAGCTCAGAGAACACTTAAATCACTGGCATGTTCCCGCATTAAGAAGCAAGACAATGAAGAGATGATTGCAGTGGATTCTGTTGTCAGCAACAATCCCAGCCAAAGAGCTTCCCCTGAACGTGTTCTTGGTTGCAGGTAAAGTACAATATGCCTCGGGTTAGTCTTATGGACAGGTGCTGAGATGGCAACTGAGAAATTTCCCCCGCATAAGGAAAGTCTGATCTAGTAGAGGAAATGAAACCAAATAACATAAGAAATCAAAATAATTTCCACCTTACTATGTCTGTTTTGGGGATCAAAAGAAAGACATTTATTTGGAGTCACATAGCATCCTCTAACACATGCCGCTAACAAGTGAAAAGCATAGCTAGTTCATCTCTTCATCAAGCCTTAATGATCAAACTCTGAGCTAGACCCTGGTGACACAAAATCAGGCAAAGATAAGTCATGGTACCTAGTGGCAGTTACTCAAAGAGCTGAGCACAGAATTCCTCTGGCAGAGAAAGTTGCTCCTGTGGAGACAGGTGCCTTCACGGCCTTTGGAGGATATGAAAAATAAAAATAAACAGGAGAACTCTTTAGGCATAACCCAAAAGGGCCAAGACACAAAGAGAAAACTAACCTGTTCTCTGAAACACATAAATTGGTACGAAGGGCGTTAGCAGCCTGAGAATTGCGGGATGTGAGGAAACAGTTGAGAGACAGACTGGGGGTCTATAAGAAGAAATGTGGCCAGTGGTCCTGGTAGCGGGTAGAGTGAGGGTCTGTGTCAGAACAAGATTGCCCAGTATCAGGCAGAACCCATCCACGCTGCCAAGCTGGCATACAATCTCCTCTCCCCAGACTCTGCGTTCCCACCTTCCAACTCCAACTTAGGCCCTGACTCTTTAGCAGAGTCTCTGCACGTTTTTCTTTCATGAGATGAAGGAGGGAAATTAAGAAAAGGGGGCCTGGGTTTCATGATTAGCTTATCACAAGGGAAGAGAAAGTGGAAAGATATATTCGTTAAGAGAATGAGTCATCTGAATCAGCAGTGGCAGGAAATCAAATCAGGGACTAACCATAAGGACCAGGCCTGCAGGAGCGCTCATAAACATTGGAAAGAGCTCTGGACTTCCCACAGGATGTAGAGGAGAGAGGTTGAGCCAGTTTTATTTGAATTTGGAGAGACAGGGTCAAAATTGTGTTTCACCAGTAGGCAGTTCTATTATAAGAACAAAGGGAGAAACCTGAGTCACAAAGGACAGCTGGATTTAGCCAGGAAAGAAAAATGGGAAGGTCATCCCAAGTCAAATAAAAAATACATGAGACTAAAAGAATTCATGACTTTGGGAGAAGGAAATGGGGGTGGAGGAGTGGACAGGATTCTTCATAAAAGGCCTTTTGTGGAATGCTAAGGAGTACGTGCTTCATCTCATTATTGGAAAGCTAGGGAAAACAAAAAAGTCTTTTAATGTTTTCAAAATGCAAAAGTATTCAGACACTAATGTTACAAACACCAACATATTCATCTGCAAAAGTTTGGGTACATTTACTTCAGATGTTTTTATATATAAAAGAAATGAAATGTTTCTAATAAAGAAGGCTTTATATTTCTTTCATCCCATCCTCTCCAAAACGAACTGTCATTGGGAATTTGGTTTCTAACTTTTCTGTCTAACTTTTAATATTTTTATTACATATATTATCCTTTCAACAAACACATGTTGAGAGGGTACCCCATGCTGGATTCAACAGGAAACAAAATGGCCACAAATCCCCACCCAGATGGAATTTATTTCTTCTGTGACATAATAATTAGTAAATATGAAACACAAAAACTTTATATTATCTTAGACTATGTTAAGCACTAAAGAGAAAAATAAACCAATACAGAGGGAAAGAAAGGGTTAGAGGAGGAGGCATTGTTGAAATGTCTGACACCAGGGCCAAAACCTGCCTCACCATGTGAATAAAGAAGGAAGAGGAAGCAGAGAACCCACAATTGCTCAGGGGTAGCTCATGTGTTAAAACATTAAATGCAAAAGACCCAAGTGAGAACATGTCAGGTGTTTTAAAGGAGGTGGCCCAGGAGGATGGTGCAATGTACCAGGGAACCAGACAAAAGGGCAGGGAGCCAAAAGTGGCCTTCTACCCTCTTCCAGCTACTCTGGAATTATTCTAACTGAATTGGGATGCATAATATAGTCTATCTATTAAAAAAGAGAGAGATCATGTTGGGAACCATATTGTGAAAAGACTATCAGAAAGCAATACCGAAAACAAGGAGACCAGACTGAAGGCTATAAAATTATCTGGGTGAGAAGTGATCATTTCTTGGCCAAAGGCACTAACAGTAGATGTGGTTTCTAAACATATTTTGAAGGTAGAGCCAACAGATTTGTTTACATAGGCAATGTGGGATATGAAAACAAGTAATGAATGCCCAACACTGGGTTCCAATGACCATGAGTCTTCAAAGAAGGAAGACAAGAAATAGACAGAAATATGTCCTTTACCATTAACTCTACGAACCTGAGAACCTGGAAAACCAGTTTAACTGTCTTTTCTTTTATTTCTAGAAACCCAAAATCTGGTTTCATTAATGGTGGCTTAATCCAGAGAGCCTGGTAAACTGGTTCACTTATTTATTAGTTGCTAACATTGAGTATTGTTGAAAAGAGATATCCTTAGATAATGGTAAATAACAATGATTAAGCAAAAATATGTGAAAATTTCTGTGGAACTCAGGAATGGGGTTAAATTGGTATGGGTCAGGGGTTTAATAGTTAAAATTAACTAGATATATATGTATGTATATTTCCAGTTTAATAAGAGAACTAAATGCTCATTGCAAAATAATTGCAAATTACCAAATATAAATGTAATATACAAGGTTGCAAATATGAAAAAGAAAATCCTCCCTAATCCAACTACCTGAATAACTACTATTCAGATTTTGATGGGTATTTTGTGTCTACATATTTTGAAACTGTACAGCGCATGTATTATGTTTCATGGTTTGCACTTAAGCCATTACATCCTCACAGGTCTACAATGCTGAGAATTAGGGTGTTTTTAGATTTTCCATTTCAGCTTATATTATTTTCTATAACAGTTTGGGAACCTAGCCAGCATTTATGATTAATTATTTTTCTGAGGCAAAATGTTTTCCAACTTCCAAGCTGCCAACTAATAAACTATTTAGAACACAATCCATTCTGATGTGGAAGTTGGTTTAATTAGAAAAATTGAGCCAATTGCAGGATTATATTAAAAGAAGAAAGTCAGTATTGGCTTAAAATTATCAGCTGTATTGGCATAAAATTCAGTCGATACAGAGATCTATTGAGTAAAAATTAAATGTGAGTGGGTTTTTTTAATTTTTATTTTCTCTTTTATGTTTTCCATTAAGAACTATTAAAGTAACATGTCATTGCATTATTCCTCTGATTATTCAAGAAATGCATTTACTTACTAATAGCTTCCAAAGAATTTTACAAAGATTTATCAAGAATCAATTTGTTTAAAGTGGCTTTTAAATTGTATCAGACATGGTATTTAATTTGCTTGTGAAGTTTTCCATTATTACACAAAGGAAGTATTTTACAGAATAATGCCAATGTCAATATCTTGAAGAATCAAAGCTTTGCAGAAACTAGAGATATGATTTTAATTTTTCTTGAATTTTGACACAGAAATCCAATCTTTTCTTCCTACACTTAAAAAAAAATCACAAGGTGTTGACAAGATTGGGAACAATTTTCTATATAAACAGATAAAATTCAAAAGTAAATTACCTTTAGAAATTGTGTTTGGTTTACAGATAGAAGAAACAAAATGCATTACAACAAATACATTATCTCCTTTCAAATCCAATGTAGTTAAAAAGAAGGCCTTTGGACTCAGATGGCTAAAATTCCAACCCCATCATTTACAAACAATGTGGCCTTGGAAAAAGTTACTAGTTCGTCTTGTGCAGTAGCGTACTCTTCCATAAAAAAGGGAATCACACTAGCAGTTACCTCATAATTTTTATGAAGAATAAATGAGGTAGTTGGTGAATGCTTACCAAGTGGCAGTGGTTATTATTATCATTGTATTGATCTCAGTCTATGGAAGTACCATCCTGTCTTCCTCCCAAAAGGGGGTGAAGATGTTTTTTCTTAAATATAGGCCACCAAATGCAATTTGGTGAAATTATAATGTTACCTAAAAAAAAGAAGAAGAAGAAGAACAAAATTGAAGAAAAGGCAATCATTTTAAACACTGTTTTTTTGACTTATTCCTAAGAGCAGTTTCTCCTGGTTATGTCAAAATTCCATATAATAGCTTTAGGAGTAAGAGATGTGAGCAAATGAAAGATATAATCCTTCAGATAACACTGGCCTGCTGCTTATGTTCCTCTGTTGCCTCTGTCGTTCAGGCACAATGGATATTCAGTTAGTTGTCAGTCAAAAGGAACAGATTTATCTGGATTATAAAATAATTGCCTCAAATTTCTGCTTCATTTCAACTGAAGCAAATTGGTGGGAGAGACTCTACCTAAGAGCGAGATACTCTTCAACTTTAATGTCAAGCTAATAATCAATCCTCACACATAGAGATTCCCCCCTCAATAGTTTTACATTTATTTTTTATCAGCGCTATTCCTCAGGCTTAATTAAAAGGTCAATTCCAGCATATATTCTTACATTATTGTTGAATAACTTAGCAAAAAAAAGCATCGTAATACATCTGAAATGGACTTTCAACACCAGAGGCGGTATTAGGTGACTGGGAAAAGAGTAACCATTCTATACTCTATATAAGGCTCAATAAAAAGTCTTCCATGTTGTTCTCTTATTTTGCTTCCTGTAGGAACAAGATAAAGGCAGTTAGTTTCCTGTTACCTGTGGAGATGTCTTCATATTCCAGAAATACAAAATCTTTGAAATACTCACCAAATAAGACCACAAACCAGCTGGGCATTATTGCAGAATAGGATGGGGGAGTTGATCAAATGTAAGAAACAGTTGATTCCTAAGACATGGGAGCACCCAGGTCAAGTTGGATCAGTGCCCTCCCCTGCGAAGAACTCTGGCAAGAAGTCCAGAGAGACACACAACGTCCACACACGGGTCCACGCACTTCTTCAGCCAAGGAATAGAAGTAATTACTTTTTGTCATTGCTGAATATTAAGGACTGCTGTGTGCGCTATGCAGCATGTGAACAATTAAATAATGATTGTGTGTGGAGTGTCCAGTCCAGGGGTGAGGAAGCTTTTCATGTTGGAAGGCTGCATTAATGTAGCAATCATCAAATAAGGCCATGTTCAATAAACTTCAATTAGACATATTTTAAAATGTACATTTTTTTGTACAAAATCTACTATGTACTTAATAATTTCAAAAAATAAAAACTATTTGTTAATTTTAAAATTAATTAACCTTTGAATGACTTTCTCGTGTCTGCTTTTTGTTGGAAAATGTTTGAATACTTGGTTGGGACATGAAGTTCCACAGTTTCAGTTGATCCTCCAGATGGGGATCAGTCATTAGTGACCTTAAGGACATCTTGATTTGGGTTAGGTAGGAGAATATAGGTGTAATGCCCAAATCATATAATCCCCAAAGACCACCAGGTAGTACTTGATGCAAAAGCAAAAGATTCTTTATTCAAGCTCAAGCCAGGGCCTACAGAGTACCCAACACAGCAGGAGCATTCTGAGGGCCGTGGTCTCTGGGTTGCCAGGAACTGGGGACTTCAGGAGTGCAGGGAGTATGATTGGTTATTTTAAATGCTCCTTCATGCTCATTGGTTAGGCCTGCATTGAATAGATAATCTTGGCTTGGGTCACCTGATAGGGAGAGTGCCTTGCTTAGCCCTGATAGGCTAGGAAGGAGAACAAAGGAGCTCTGAGATGGTGGGATATTCTCGGTAACAAAGGAACTCTAAGATGACAGCTTCTTACAAGATGGAGTTACTTCTATTCTTTCATAGGTTTGCAGCAATGAGTGGTTGAGAAGCAAGAAAGCGTTTTTCAGGCATGTTGTCAAAGCTGTGGAAATTCTACTACATGTGTCCACATACAGTAGAACCTCCATAGATGACCACCTTCCTACACTGACTACCTCCTTAAGTCAATATGATTTTCATAGACTGGGCATGCACCACATGTACTCAATGGAAGACTGACCTCTATATATTGACCACCTCTGTAAGTTGTGTTTTGACCTCTTAGACTGTGACACACAGTATTAATTTATCCTCTAGAACTTAACCAGTTGAGTCCACTCTACACCAAGGGATAGAATGTGTGGGCTTTGCCCTTAAGTTTTACTATCTTTTCTTTGGTATAAGTTCTTTTTCATGTTTTATTATCACCACATATTGGACTAGGCCTAATGTTCTATTGTTTATCACCTGTTATAGGAAGGTTTTTTGTTTGTTTGCTTGTTTGCTTTTGCAATGTGAAGGACTAGTCTGAATTGTGAGTACATCCTGCAAAATTCCTGAAAAATGTTCTGGTTAATAGAGACATGACAACATCAAGGAAAGAACTCAAAAAGCAGACATTGAAGGAAAATGTCTAGAAAGTAGACATTTTCTAGAAAGTAGTAGCCAAAAAAAGACAGTGGAATATTTTGGTGTTAGCAAGACCATAGTTAGCAACATCCAAAAATGTAAACAGGAATGCTTGCAGAGATATGGTAAGAAAAGCAGAGACCTACAGCAGAAAAGGAAGAAAATATCCCCCAATGAAGTCAGTAAAGCTACATCAAGCTGGTTCAAACAAGTGAGGGCTGTTAACTCCCAAACCTCCAGGAAGTTGCTAAAAATTTTGCATAGAAATTTGGGATGACAGATTTCCAAGCATCCAATGGTGGCCTCCAGAAATTTAAAGGACAACACAAGATGTCTCAGAAAATCTTATATCCTGGATCCAGTGAAGTTCTAGTAGAAGTCATGGAAGAGTTCATCCAACAGTTCCTGGACATGGCCGGGTGCAGTGACTACGCCTGTAATCCTAACATTCTGGGAGGCCGAGACAGGTGGATTGCCTGTCACAGGTTTGAGATCAATCTGAGCAAAAGCAAGTTCCCATCTCTAAAAATAGCCACGTATTGTGGTGGGTGCCTGTAGTCCCAGCTACTTGGGAGACTGAGGCAAGAGAATCACTTGAGCCCAAGAGTTGGAGGTTGCTGTAAGCTATGACACCACAGCACTCTATGGAGGGCAACAAAGTGAGACTCTGTTTCAAAAAAAAAAAGTTCCTCAACTTCTTCAGAGGCTTCAAAGATGATGACATCATTCATGCTAACCAGTGCTGACTCATTTTCAAGGCAATGCTTGACAGGAGCCTTGTCACAAAGGGTGACAAATGTAAGAGAAAAAAACTTTCCAAAGAATTGCATTCACTGGCTTGGTGCCTGTGGCTCAATGGGCTAAGGCGCCAGCCACATACACCTGAGCTGGCGGGCTCGAATCCAGCCCGGGCCCGCCAAATAACAATGGTGGCTGCAACCAAAAAATGGCCGGGTATTGTGGCGGGCACCTGTAGTTCCAGCTACTTGGTAAGCAGAGGCAGGAGACTCGCTTGAGCCCAGGAATTGGAGGTTGCTGTGAGCTGTGATGCCACAGCACTCTATCCAGGGTGAGTGCCACAGCACTCTATCCAGCTTGAGGCTCTGTCTCAAAAAAAAAAAATTGCATTCACAGTTCTGCTCTGTGCTAGCTCAACCAGAGAGAAACTAACATGATTAGGAATTGGCAAAGCCAGGCACATTCAAGAACCCAAATCATGGAAACACCCCTGTCACTTGGAGATCAAACACATGCACACAGATGAGTGGTGCCCTATTTGAGGAGTGGGCGAGGGGTATCGATTGAGAAATGAAGAAGAAGTGGTCTATACTACTGACAGTAAACAACTGTCACAGCCAACTGCAAATGAATCATCTTGCAAACATGACACTGAAATTTCTGCCTCCAAATACAATCTCTAAAATCCAACCTCTTGACCAAGGCATCATCAAAACATTTAAAATATACTACTAAGCCCAGCTCAGGTCATTGCTAAAACACAAGCCTGTGGTCCACATGTGGAAGCAACTTCATCTGCTGCATCAGTTAATGCTCTAATGAGTCGTCATCTTCTCCATCGGTGTGCTTGGGATAAAGTTCGGCCAGAAATAATACAGAAGTATTTCAAGAAAGTTGGATTTGTCACAACCCAAGAGCATGATGCTTGGGACCCATCAGTCAGTCCACTTCCAATGGCAGAATCTAAATGAGTAGATTTTCAGGATTTTGTTGCAATGGATGATGAGGTGGCAATCTGTAATGAACTTGACCCAGATCAATTTTCCAAGCAGATTGACCAAAAAACAGACAAGCATAAAAGTGCATGAAGCAGCTGATGAAGTGGAAGAAGCAAGTGAAATACAAGAAATTCAAGAAACTGCAGAAACTCCAAAGGAAGAGGAAATCAGAGATCTGATAATGCAAGTGAAGTCATTTGCTTTGGAGAAATGCCCAGCTATGCTAAGTAGCGTAGCCAGCATTGAGAGTGCTTTTTCCACTTACGTTTGTAACAAGAGTAAGAAACAGACCAAAATTGACTTTTTTTTCCAGAAAGAATGATTAAACCATAAGAAAATATCAAACGTGTTGATTTTGTATGTCTGTATTTACTAGTTTGATTATGTACAATTTCATATGATATTCTCTAACAAAGCTTTATAAGAAAGAAAAGTACATGTATGTATCACCGCAGTAAGCCTGGTTCCTTATGTAGATCACCAGTTTATTACAATACCTTGGGTAGTCAACTTACAGAGATTGTACTCTTTCACAGCATTAAACAACTTTAAAATGTCACGTACTGAGAGCTCAATCAATTCCATCTGTAGTTCTTTAGACGCCTTGGTGATTTCAACTAGGTGAGGCTAGAATGCTAATTTGAGTGTGAAGCCATGATTCTCAAATTCACGAACCTTTCATTGTATCCTCTAATTAATAGGTCTAGACCAGCTGTGTGTTCTTTATGTGATCCACATATATCATCCTGCTTGTCAGTGACCTTTGCAACTGGGGAAAATGTCCATCTGAAATTTCCTTTTGAAGAAGAAGTGTTTTTATAAAAGATAAATTTTTTCAAAGTGCTAGGATTTTTTTGCCAGATATCATATATAGACTTGGTTTTGCCTTGCAAAGAAATATTCAAGCTGTTTTGATTTGACATGATGTCACACAGAAATCCTGCAGTCCTATAGAAATCTTTTAATAATTCACATTGCTGATTCTTTTCTGCATAAAAGCTAACTATCATACTTAACAGAGATAAAAAAATTGGGTTAGCACAATAGCCAACACAATTTAGAATAATATGACAGATCCACACTGAATACGTCATCATTCAACTTTAGCATGTTACAAAACTGACAATGGCAGGTCTCATTTGCATGAATACAGTTAAAATGACTTAGGACTTGCTGCCAAGTGTCACTTAAAATAGTAGCATTAGAACAAAGGTTATGATGATGTAAGATACAATGAAAAAAATGACAGCATCCAAATCTGTTAATACTTTTTTTAATCTATGCAATAAACCCCTGTTGTTTTCCTGCCATGGAAGGTGCACCGTCTATACACACACTCACTGTATTTACCAAATTCATTCCAACATCACGACATTTATCTTGAAAATTTTTGGTGACATCTATTCCCCATGTTCTTTTGGCAAGAGGACCCGAAGCAAATAACTCTTTGTAGCAATGAAAATCTTCTGTAATGACTCGAATGAAGTATAAAAGTTGCACCAAGTCAGTAGTAGCAGCCGAGTTACCCAAAACAATCAAATAATATGCATTTTCCTTTTGAGTACTGCATGAAGTTGTTCTGTCAATTTGAAGTCTAATTCACGCTGGTGATCAGTTTTAGTTCTCCTTGAAAGAGGCTGTTATTTGTACTTTGAAAAGTTATCAGAGTCTAAGCTTCCTACGACTTCAACAATTCATTGTTTCACAATTTCTACATCACTGAAGGGCTTCCCTTATTTCCTAAGTAGAAAAGATATTTTATAAGTTGCTTATAAAATATAAGTGGTATTATTTCCAGGTCTTAATGCTGTTTGAAAGAATTATCTTTGCTTGGTTTTCATCTTTTAGTTTCTGCAAGACAACCTTTTGTGCCTCTCCCTCTGATTTAAAATAGTTATAGTCCTTACATGGAATAGGAGCAAAATAGGTTCAGATCATCATTATCAGAGGTTAGAAATTCTCAGAACTTCCCCAATTCCTGAATTTCTAGTCAACAGAATACCAGTTCTAACAATCACATTTCTAATACCAATATCCCTTTAAAACAAAGATCCTGTACAAACAGTGCCAGTGTGTTAAATACAGGTTCATGAGGCCTGCCCCAGACCTACTGGATTGACTAGAGAAATTGGGGGAATCAAAAAGAAGACCAGAAATTCACATTTTAAGTAAGCTTTCCAAGGTGATTTCTGCTGCACAGCTATGTATGTGATCACCACTGTACCTTCTAAGAAACATGGCCCAGGGCTCTCCAAATCCAAGTTGAAATGGAAGCGGTAATGCAAAGAAAGGATAAGAAAGGCCCAAACTTCCAAACCATTTCTAAGAAGGCACTTTATGTAAGCCCTCAATGTTAGAGTTTAAAAATAAGAAAAAGAATTTTAATAGTCACATGCAGACTCTCAGAAAGGAAACAAATGAAGCAACAATAACCCAGAGGTAAAAGTCACATAATAGGATCAAATACTTCTTTTATTTATGGTATTCATTTAAGATTAACAATGTTCTCAATATTCTAACAGATGCACAGGAGGGCAAGGTTACAACCGGAGGGGAAAGATACAAATGAGACACAAAAACACATTCCTCTGGGAATAAAACTGCACACTGTGTAAGTGGTTAAGCTATTAACCCAGGAGATGGGGCTGGAATTTTTAGTTTGTGCTTAATTATATTATCTGCATATTTATAAAAGGGACAATTTTGCCTTCACATCAGTTAAAAAGAAATATTTCTCAAACAGCAAAATTTTTAAAAAGCAATACATGACTACCATCCAAGTTATGATGTTATAACTGGAAAAGTTATGACAAATTATGAGTGCCAAGCTCAATGACTAATATCTAACTGATATTTCATCTGTGTTCAATGAACTGGACTGACGGTTATGTGAGTCTAACAGTGCCCAGTAAAAAATATTGCACCAACAAATTTTAAGCCCTGAAATTAAATCACTTCATATTATGATTAAAGAAACCAAGCTCTGTCTCCATTCCCTGGCTAGCTACAGTGTTCAATAATAAGCTCTAGGAACATAGTTTTAGGTATAATTGCAAAAGAACATGAAATGCATCTCAGTCATGCACAGATCAATCTATGCCCCAAACTTCTGATAGTACGAATGACACTGTAAGGCAGGAACTCAAATGCCTACCAGGGACAGGCAAGTAACAGAAAGAGTGGGGGACACTGGTGAGCACACATGTGCATGCCCCACCTATGTGGAGCCACAGTTACTCACCTTTGCGACGCTACATAGGAAAGTAGAAACAGTATTGCTAAACAGCCTATTTTTTAAGATACATTAAAATTTGAGTCCTATGCAAAATCTCCAGCTTCATAAACATTGGGAAGGTCTTTAATTTTTTAAACTCTGTGAAAGCCAAGCTCAACACATGTAGGGGCCAGATCCAGCCCCTGGGATACCAGATTTCAATATCTGACTTCAATGCAATTCCTAGACATACAGGCTGAGAACTGAAATTGGATCTGGGAAGCTACACTTTGGATAGTGGAAAGGGGAGAAGGAAGTTGAAGGATGAAAAAAGAGAGTAAGAGGGTGGCATAAAAAGCAAAATCTACTTGAGGATAAAAAGACTAAAGTTCTGTACCTTCACAGGGCCAACCCAGAGTCAAGATGTATTTGCTCACATAACCGAAACATAATGGAAAAAAGCATGAACACGTTTTGTTTTAAAAGTTTTTTATTATATATTTTTTACCCATTTTGGGTTTTCCACTTGTACAGAACTCTCAGAAATAAAATAATATGTAAACAAAACAAGCTCTCGAGCTGATTTCTTCTTTTTGGTGGGGAAAGGAGATTCTAAAATTGTAGGATCTTAGAATATTCAAGCAAAATTCCAGTGTCAGGTAATAATTTCATAGACTAAGAGATTGCCCCACTATCTTGAAGTGACACTGTAAGTTTGCAAAGCCAACTCTAGAATTTACATCTCCTGACTCCTCCTATAAGATTACATCTCATGACTGCCTGCTATGTGTATGTGACACTAAGCCAGTCATCAAGTTCAAATGTATGTAATTTGAGGCATTCTCAACAAGTGAAGATGATCTCAGTGTTCTTAACGTCTGGGGTATTTTTTTTGGAGGGGGTAGAGACAGAGTCTCACTTTGTCGCCCTTGGTAGAATGGTTTCATGGCTCACAGCAACCTCCAGCTCCTGGGCTTAGGCAATTCTCTTGTCTCAGCCTCCCAAGTAACTGGGACTACAAGCGCCCGCCACAACACCCCACTATTTTTTTGTTGCCGTTCGGCCAAGGCAGGGTTTGAACCCGCCACCCTTGTTATATGGGGTCGGCGCCCTACTCACTGAGCCACAGGCACCGCCCGTCTGGGGTATTTTAAGGATCAATTGGCATCTCACAGTAGATAGACTGGATACAATGTAGCTACATTCCATAAAACACTAAGCAAATGAAAGATATTGTTATTTTGTTCCCTTCAAAACATAGAATCCTGAAGTATGCTTAATTTAAGTCAGGCGTCAAATTTACAAAATTTAGGTGCAAAATTTCTAGTTTTTCATTTTTTCTAGTTTTTGCTTGTTTTTTTCTCTCAGCTCCTAGTTGAAGAGTAATCAGTTAATATATTTCCCTAGTGCTGAGTCACATGCTTTACCTAAAGAACAAGTTAAAGAAAGAGGAAACTATCTATGATGAATTCCAAGTGGTGAACACCACCACCCATAATGGCACAAATTAATAAGCTTATGGGTGATGAAAGCTAATGGTTAACAACTACATTCTATTACTATCAATGTACACCAATGTCTGCTAGAACTATATGAACAAAAGTTCTCTGAAACTCAATTTATTTACTCCAGTGAACAGTTTGCCAACCCAAAACAGGGATCACAACCTTTTAACATTAGTGAAGGTGCCAGAGAAGAAGGGGAGGGTTCAGAGTTTACAGTAAAAGTTTCCTCCTTGGTTTCCTTCATGCCAACAAAAGTTTGAAACTTGCTTAGTTCTGATTTGTCAGTGTAGCTGAGTTCTGATTGGTTGATACAGCTGAACCCTGATTGGCTAAGGCAAGTGAGCTCTGATTGGTTGGTTTGAGTGAGGGCTAGAGTTTCAAAGTTGAACAGCAGTGTGGGTTTTTAGAGAATTAAGAGTGTGTGTGTAGGGACCTATAGTCAGCAAATGGCTTGTTGGCTTTATTTTATTTTATTTTATTTTATTTTATTTTATTTTGTATTTAGATTAATATGAAAGTACAGATAATTAGGTTACGTTGTGTTTCTTAAGTAGAGTCCAAGTTGTAGTTGTACCCCTCGCCCAGGAGGTGTGCCATCTACCCTTACCCTGTTAGGTGGGAGTACCCTCATCTTCCCCTCCTTTCCACTCCCTTATATTCTTCCCTTCCACATGAGTTTAATTATGTTTTTCTCTTGTATGTGTGTGTATTTTTGTCTGCTGGTTTCACATTAGTATTGAATACACTGGATACTTGCTTTCCATTCCTATGATACATTACCAAATGTGCTCCAACCCTATCCAGGTTAATACAAAAGATGTAAAGTTTCCATCTTTGTATGGCTAAATAGTATTCCATGGTATACATAGACCACAGTTTATTAAGCCTTTTTTGTGTTGGTGGGCTCTGGGGTTGATTCCACATCTTGGTGATTGTGAATTGAGCTGTGATCAACATTCTTGCCTATGCATGTGGGTTGGCTCTATTTTAAATTTAAGCCCTGTCGGCCATTTGAAATCCATCTTAAAGGACTGGCTCTTTGGCATTCACATTTTTTCATAGCTATTTTCTTTCCTGTAGATGGCCTCCTGCAAATTTCTTTTAACAAATAAGCATATTGAAACAAAGGAAAACTAAACAAATGTGTTCAGACCCAAATGGTAAGCTTTGGCATTTTTTCTAGCCCCCTAAGTTCTATCTGCTCCCATTGCTTTGAGCTATTTCCACACCCTAAACTGTGAATCTAGAATAAACTTAACCAGAGAGATATCAGTGTATAGGAACAAGGTGAAAAATTATGGAGTTTATTTTATTCCTGTGTCTAAATTTTAGTTTGTACCCTAGAAAACAAATTTCAGAAACTTCTAAGAATCCTAGAAAGCACAAGCCTGGAGTTCAAGCATGGAACTTAATACTTTTTGCCTCCAAAATAAAAGGCAAACTACAGTATCCACTGACAGTAGACTAAAGAAAATATCATTCAAAGAACTTAAAGAATAAAGAAACAATCTAGGAAAGAAAAAGTATTGGGGCCAACAATGTCTTATTTCTTCCTCAACAGACTGAGTTCTGCCACCTGCTGCAATACTTCATTTTTAGATATCAATATAGGAAAATTCATTCATTTGAACTATGTTTGAAAACCATATAATCAGAGAATATTATTTCTTTTTCTTTCTTTTTTTTTTTTTTTTTTTTTTTTTTTTTTAGACCGAGTCGCGCCCGGCCCGCACTTCATTTTTAGATATCAATATAGTAAAATTCATTAACA
>CAUYON010187847.1:0-39019 GCA_963573935.1 Arctocebus calabarensis
GACGCCACGGCACTCTACCCAGGGCGATAAAGTGAGACTATGTATCTACAAAACAAAAAAAAAAAACCAAATAAAATCATTTTATAAAAACTAACTGTGATATTAGATTTTAGAATTACAATGATTTTCCACAGAACTTAGCTATTGTCACATCTAACAAGTCAGTAGAATGATATTTTGTGTCTATGAATTGGAGGAGGAATAGCGTGTTCTCTCTCTCTCTCTCTCTCTCTCTCTCTCTCTCGCACACACACACGTTCATTCAGTCTTATCACTTTTAAAAGATGTACAAATTTAAAATATGCTACAAAATTTATCTTTAGGTAGTAAATTAAGCTACTAATTCTACCACTACACTGGGTATTTTCCTATCACTGGAGTATACTTTCTCAGCACTTAACAACTATAAATAATTCTGTTTTTCTGTGGTTGACCAACATTATCCTACCATGCTGCTCTTCCCAATATTTTCTTTTTTTTTTTTTTTTAAATGCTGAGCAATAGAACCAGCTCCTGTTTTAGTAACAGTAGTTTTATTTCCTGTTTGAATAACCACTTTCTTTTTGAATCTCTTTAAATACACAGTATGTGACAGATACACAGGTGATATTAACCAGAAAGGAAAGCAGCCCACATGTGTTATTTTTATATACACGTTTTTAGTGTTCATTATATTCCATTTATGGAAAAGTTTAGGGAGTATGTTACACCTTGGTTAGGAAATTATAATATATGAACAGGGCTGAACTAACTCCAATAGCTTCTGTTCTTGGTTTGAGTGTAGGAATATATTTATGCAAACTTTTACCTGAGAGTTACTTATTTAAAATGGAAGGTATTATTTTAAATTAGTTATCACCTACCTTAAATCACTGCATTTTGAATTGTTTTAGATAAGTAATATCCAGCTCGCTGCTTTGTATCTTTTAATCTTGGAAGTATGAATCTCTGCTTTTCTGGGTTTTGTTATTTTGTCTTTTCCCATAGACATTTACTTAGATATGATGTTTCATGAAATTAAAAGATCAAGAGTTAATTGCTTGCCACAGTGTGGTCGAATTCCACATGCTACATAATTCCAAACATGCTGTATTTAAAATAGACTGATGTTTTACATTAAAAACAACCTTCCAAAATAACAAGCAGGTGTAAGAATATCTGAAACAGAGAGAATTAATTGTATTAGAGTGGGAGGTTTACAAGATGTAGACCAGAAACTTAAAAAGAGGATTAATTATTTGTCCTTGGGAGAGACTTTATAGACTGGGGGTGAAACAACACACATGACTTTCAAAGATCCACTTATGACTACCATTTTACTGCTCATCTGTTGACTCCAAAAAGACACCTTGTTTATCTCACTCACTGCATGATGTTAAACCACATAATACAGGTCAACAATTTGAGGTTCTTTAATTTGTACAATGTAGTTGAACTTCCTTTTTTCTTTTTCTGTATCAGTAGTTATTTTTATAGTGGCAAATATCACAAATGCATTTTTTAGGCTTACACAAAATATCTTACTATGGGAGAGAAAAAGTTAATTATGTGTCCAGTTTGCTGACATTTATGGCTGCATTGGGCATATTAATGTAAAGAAAGTAATGTTCAACAAAGGGAACAAAGTATACATAGCTGTGCAGAAATAGACTGAAAATTTTAGGAAAATTTTCAATCATAAAAACATACATGCATGCACAAACTACACATATAAACACAAAATTTAAGCAATACAAAAAAAAGATAAACACATCAAACCTTCCCCAAAGAAGCTTACTACCATACGAGGTCACAAATGTGTATAGAGTAAACTATAGGGTTTCCCAAAAGTTATCCCTAAAGTCATCATACACAAGGAAAATAAGAAATTTGTAAGTAAAGTTACCTTTATTTACAAAATATTTGTTACCAAATTTTATACTTTATTTACAAAATATTCCTTTTAAAATATTTTTATTTTCTTTTATTAAATCATAACTGTGTACATTGATGCATTTATGGGTTTGAGGTCCTGCTTTGATATACAATGTGAAATGCTTACATTGAACTAAGTAACACATCCATCACAATTATACTCATTTCTTAATAGTTTTGAAATGTACCATTGCATCATGCACATTGTATGTGGTCGCCCCAAATGCATTCCCTCCTCCCATATCTCCCCTCCCCTCCTCGCTCACTCCTCTTCCTTTCTGCTTTTTTGGACTATAGTTATGTTTTGCCATTCATATGAATGTATAGGCAATTATATATTGATTTCATAGCAGTATTGAGTACATTGGATACTTTTTTTCCCATTCTTGAGATACTTTACTAAGAAGAATATGTTCCAGCTCCATCTGGGTAAACATAAAAGATGTAAAGTCTCCATCTTTTTTTATGGCTGCATAGTATTCCATGGTGTACATACACCACAATTTGTTAGTCCACTCATGGTTTGATGGGCACTTGGGCTGTTTCTATGTCTTGGCTGTTATGAATTGGGCTGCAATAAATATTCTGGTGCAAATGTCTTTGGTGTAAAATAATTTTTGATCATCTGGGTATATACCGAGTAGAGGAATTGCAGGATTGAACGGTAGGTCTACTTTTAGTTCCTGGAGTTTTCGCCAAACTTCTTTCCATAAAGGTCGCATTAGCTTGCACTCCCACCAGCAGTGTAGAAAACTTCCCTTCTCTCTGCACCCACATCAATATCTGTAGATTGCGGATTTTGTGATGTGGGCTAATCTTACTAGAGTTAGATGATATCTCAAAGTGGTTTTGATTTGCATTTCTCTGATGATTAAGATTGATGAGCATTTTTTCATTTGTTTCTAGGCCATGCACTTGTCTTCATCAGAGAAGCTTCTGTTCAAGTCTCTTGCCACATAGAAATGGGGTTGTTTATTTTTTGCTTAGTGATTAGTTTGAGTTCTCTGCAGATTGTAGTTATCAGACCTTGGTCGGAAGCATAACCTGCAAAAATCTTCTCTCATTCTGAAGGTTGTCTGTTTGCTTTACTTACTATGCTCTTGACAGTGTAAAAGCTTTTTAGTTTGATCAGATCCCAGTAATGTATTTTTGGTGTTCCTTCATTTGCCCGGGGGGTCCTCCTCATAAAATATTCTTCTGGGCCAATTTCCCAATTGTTTTCCCTGTACTCTCTTCTAGTATTTTTATAGTTTTATGTCTTAAGTTTAAATCATTTATCCAGTGAGAATCAATTTTTGTTTTTTGTGAAAGTTGGGGTTCCAGTTTCAGTCTTCTACAGGTCACCAGCCAGTTCACCCAGCATCATTTGTTAAATAGGAAGTCTTTCCCCCACTGAATGTTTTTGATAGGCTTGTCAAAGTGCAAATAATGGTCAGTAGCTGGGTCCATCTCCTGGTTCTCTGTTCTGTTCCATAAATCTACTGCTTTGTTTTTGTGCCAGTACCATGCTGTTTTGATCACTGTAGGTTTATAGTAAAGTCTGAGATCAGATGACTTCACATCTGAATTCTATCAAACCTCTCAGGAGGAACTAGTACCTATATTATATAATATTTTTCAAAGTATAGAAAAAGAAGGAATACTTCCCAACACATTCTATGAAATCAAATATCACCCTGATCCCCAAACCAGGAAAGGGTCCAACAAAGAAAGAAAATTATAGACCAATATCATTAATGAACATTGATGCAAAAATATTCAATAAGATCTTAGCAAATAGAATTCAACAACACATCAAAAAAATTTGATCAAGTTGGTTTTATTCCAGGGTTACAGGGTTGGTTCAATATACACAAATCTATAAATATAATACATCACATCAATAAAATAAAAGACGAAGACCATATGATTCTTTAAACTGACTCAGAAAAAACCTTTGATTATATCCAGCATCCTTTCATGACCAGAACACTTAAGAAAATAGGCAATGAAGGGAAATTTCTTAAACTGATAGAGGCCATCTAGAGTAAACCCATAACCAATATCATATTGAATGGAGTAAAAACATTTCCATTCAGATCAGGAAAGGGGCAACCATGCCCACTGTCTCCACTGCTACTGAACATTGTAATGGCAGTCTTAGCCATAGTAACCAGGCAAGAGAAGGTGGTCAAGGGTATCGAAATATGATCAGAGGAGATCAAACTCTCACTCTTAACTGATGATATGATCCTATACCTGGAAAATCCCAGGGACTCAACGTCAAAACTCTTAGAAGTGATCAAGGAATACAGGAGCATCTCAGGATACGAAATAAATACTTAAAAGTCAGTAGCTTTTATATATGCCAACAATAGTTAAGCCAAAAATAAAGTCAAGGACTCTAATCCCTTATAGTCATGCCAAAGAAGATGAAATATCTGGGAATTTACCTAACAAAGGACGTGAAAGATCTCTATAACAAAAATTATGAAACTCTGAGAAAAGAAAGAGCTGAAGATGTCAACAAATGGAAAAACATGCCACGCTCATGGCTGGGAAGAAATGTCCATACTACCCAACGCAATCTACAGATTTAATGCAATCCCTATTAAAGCACCAATGTCATACTTTAAAGAGCTTTAAAAAATAGTGTTTCATTTTATATGCAATCAGAAAATACCTCAAATAGTATATACATTACTCAGAAATAAGAACAAATCAAGAGGTATAACATTACCAGACTTCAGGCTGTACTATAAATCCATAGTGATCAAAACAAAATATTCTTATATGTTGGTCACCTCTTTGTAAAATTTTGTAACAAATATTTTGTAAATAAGATATATTAGGTACAAGTTCCCATTTTCCCTATGTACAGCAACTTCAGGGGTAACTATTAGTGTTCTAAAAATGCTACAAAGGACAATAGTAGCATAGAGGTAGAAATATTTGATGAGATATATAGATAGGACAGGTAATCTCTTTAATTATCATAAGTATAAATGCCATTTTTATGATGACAACACCCTTCCAAAGTATATATGTGTACGTGCATACACAAATTCTCACATACACATACATATATTAATACATATATATGTATGTATATGAATATGATGTAGAGATATGGAATGTGTGTATAAATATATGGACATATCCATACATACACATATCAGGCATCCCTTCCATGCTCCAAACCCACATATTCAATTACTTGTAAGAAAAAAATGTTAAATATCTCACAGACATCTCAAATTTAATGTTTTCAAAAGTGAGCCTTTGATAGTACCTACCCCCAAAGAGTCGCTTCATCAGTCTTATCTTCTTACAAAATTGTACAACTACTTTCTTACCTACACAAGGCAGAACCCACATATCCTCCACTTCTTTATTTTCCACCCGCCTTGTATATCAGCCGACATGAAGCACTAGTGTCTCTTCAACATGCTGGCCTGTTCTTTCCCCAGTGAAGATGTCCCCTTCAGCACTATTACTGCTGGCCCTACTTCTGTTGCACCTGTCAATTCATAAATATTCTCTAGGGAATATTATCATAAAGAGTAAATAAACATTGCCAATTGTTAAAGCAGTTCTCATACTTCCTATCACAGTTTTAATAAAAATCCAAACTGCCATGTCTTTTTTTTTTTTTTTTTGTAGAGACAGAGTAGATTCTCACCCTCAGTAGATTGCCATGGAATCACGCAGCTCACAGCAACCTCCAACTCTTGGGTTTAGGTGATTCTCTTGCCTCAGTCTCCCAAGTAGCTGGGACCACAGGCACCCACCACAATGTCAGGCTATTTTTCTGTTTTGCAGTTCACCTGAGGCTGGGTTTGAACCCAACACCTTCAGTATATGGGGCTGGCGCCCTACTCAATGAACCACAGGTGCTGCCCCACACTGCCTTGTCTTAACCCACCCTATATCCTGAACTTATCTGTACCACTTCAGTCATGAGACTTCAGATCCTCTTTCTTCTTTGAGGCATTTTGGAGTTTCATAACTGTAATCTCCACTTTTTGTATGTTCTTAACTTCATATTTGAACTAGGTCATCTTCCAGGAGAACTTTTTACTAAAATTTTACTGAAATTTGACATTCAGTTTACTAACTAAAAGTATAGGTCCTCTTTTTCCATTTATTTTTCTAGCTCCAAACATAGGCAACGATTGTTCTGCTTATTTGTTTATTTGATTTAATTATTTTTATCTCTCTTGTTTAACCAATTTACATTTATTTTTGAGCAACTGAGTGTTTTAGGCAATCAAAATATATTTTATTTTGTATCTGTTTCAATAAATTTTAAATTATTAAAGGTACATGATACCTTTAATAAGGTACATAATACTTTTTTCATGGTACATGTGATTTTTTTTTTTATACAGTCATCATGTAATGCCTTAATATGGGCATGCGGTGTGAATTAATCAAATTAGGGTTATTGGGGTGACTATTACCTCAGACATTTATTGTTTCTTTATGTTAGAAACTTCCCAATTCCACTCTTTTAGTTATTTTAAGGTAGCCCCAATTTATTGTTGTTTATAGTCCCTTTATTTTGCTATCAAATATTATTGATTCTATCCATTTATCTAATTATAATTTTGCACCCATTAACCATTCCCATTTATCCTCTCCCCATTACCTTTCCAAGCTTATGGTAACCAGTGTTCTACTCTCTGTCTCCATAAGATACATATATTTTTACATTTTAATATTTAGCTCTCCCATATGAGCAAGAACACGTGAAATGCATCATTCAGTGCTTAACTTACTTCAGTCAAAATAATTATCTCCAGTTCTAGCCATGTTAATGCAAATGGCAGTATTTCATTCTTTTTAATGGCTGTATAGCATTCTACTATATGTATTATAATTCCTTTATCCATTTATCCATTGATAGACACTTAAGCTGATTCCAAATCGTGTCTGTTTAACAGTCCTTCAATAAACATGGGCATGCAAATATCTTTTCTACATGTTAAATTTCCTTCTTTTAGACATACACTTAGAAGTTGGGTTGCTGGGTCATAGAGTAAATCTATTTTAATTTTTTGAGGAACATTGACACTGTTCTTCATGGGAATTACACTTTCCATTCCCACCAACAGGGGGCAATTTCTATATGTCCTTTTTAGTAATTGTTATTGCCCATCATTTGATAAAAACCCTGTTAACTGGGGTGAAGTGATATCTCCTTGTGAGTTTTATTTGCATTTATCTGATGACTAATGATGCTGAGCACTTTTTGTACACCTGTTGGCCATTTTTATGTCTTCATTTGAGGTCTATTCAGATTTTTTGCTTATTTTAAAATCAGATTAATTTTTCTGTTGGGTTGTTGGAGTTCTTTACATATTCTCATTATTGATACCTAATTAATATATTCTAGTTATTAATCCCTTGCCCGATGGGTAGCTTATGAATATTTTCTCCCACTACATTGATTGTTTCTTTTCTTGTACAAAAGTTTTTTAGCTTCATGTAGTCCCATTTGTACAATTTTGTTTTGATTCCTTGTTCTTTGGAGGTATTACTGAAGAAGTCTTTGCCAAGACCAATATCCTGAAGAAGTACCTCAATATCTTCTTTTAGTTGCTTCATAGTTACAGTTTTAAATTTAAGTCTTTAATCCATTTGCATTTGATTTTTGTATATGGAAAGAGAAAATGGCCCAATTTCATTTTTCTGCACATATATATCCAGTTTTTACATCACAATTTGTTGAAGACCTATATTTTCTAGTTGTATGTTCTTGGCACTTGTTGACAATCAATTCACCATACATGTATGGATTCATTTCTGTGTCCTCTAGTATATTGCATTGAAGAATTTGTCTGTTTTTATGGTAGTACCATGTTTTTTTGGTTAGTACAACTCAGTAGTATAATTTGAAGTCAGGTATTGTGATATCACCAGTTTTCTTCTTTTTGCTCAGGATGGCAAATTCTAGGTCTTTTGTAATTTCATATTAATATTAGATTTCTTTTTCAATATTGTGAAGAATGTCATTGGTATTTTTTTTTCTGAGACATACCCTTGTGTTGTTGCCCTAGGTAGAGTGTAGTGGCTTGCTGCAACCTAAAACTCCTGGGCTCAAGTGAACTTCCTACACAGCATCCTGAGTAGCTGGGACTATAACTAGTATAGGACATGATGCCTGGGTAATTTTTCTATTTTTAGTAGAGATGGAGTCCTATTATTGATTAGTCTGGTCTTGAACTCCTGAGCTCAAGCGATCTTCCTGTCTCAGCCTCCCAGAGCACTAGGATTACAGGCATGAGCCACTGTGCCCAACCTGTCATTGGTATTTTGATGGGGATTGAGTCTGTAGGTTATGTGGGTAGTAGGGGCATTATAATGATGCTAAACCTTCCATTCCATCAACATAAAATATATTTCCATTTTTTATGTCATCTTTAATTTCCTTCATCAATGTTTTATAATTTTCATTACAGATATCTTTTACTTGTGTATAGAAATCTGCTTATTTTTGTATGTTGATTTTGTATCCTGCAATTTTGTTGAATTCATTTTTCAGTTATAATAGCTTTCTATAGATACAAGATCATATCATTTGAAACAAGAAAAAATTAAATTCTTCTTTTCCAATTTGAATATACCTTCTTTTCTTGTTTGATTCCTCCAGCAGTCAGTAATATATTGAATAACTGTGGTGAAGCACACCTTCTTATCTTGTTCCAGATCTTAGAGGAACAACTTTCAGTATCTCCCTATTCAGTATGATCTTAGCTTTGGCTCTTTCATATATGGCTCTTATCACCTTGGGGTAGGTTTCTTCTAAACCCAGTTTTCTGAGTTTTTGTCATTAAGGTATGTTGAATTTTATTAAATGCTTTTACAGCATCAATTGAAATGTTCATATCGCTTTTGTCCTTCTTTCTATTGTTGTGATGTATAACATGCATCATATCATTGCATATGTTGAATCATCCTTGCATCTCAGGGAGGACTCCTACTTGATTATGATGATTTAATCTTTTTTAATATGATGTAAGTACAGTTTCCCATCACTTTATTGAGGATTATTTTCATCTATATTTATCAGAGACAGTGGCACAAAATTTGTGTGTGTATCTTTGTCTGGTTTTGATATCAAGGTGTAATAGGCCTCAAAGAATGAATTTGGAATTATTCCCTCCTCCTTGATTTTTTTTCTTTTTTTTTTAATATTTTAAGTAGCATTAATGTTAGTTCCTTGAATTCTTGGTAAAATACAGCAGTGAAGCCATAATGTCCTGGACTTCTTTTTGATGACAGACTTTTTATTACTGCTCCTGTTTATATTATTTGCTATTGGTTTATTCAGGGTTTTTTTTTTCCTGGTTCAATAGTGATAGGTTATATGTGTGTAGGATAATGATATTCACCTATGTGCCATGGCACACTGGTGTGCCATGAGAGGATCTTAGGTGTACCACAATTTTTTAAAGATCATTAATTAAATTATTTTCAAAAGAAGGTCAAAGCACAGTAACTATATTCTTTCCTT
Source organism: Arctocebus calabarensis (assembly GCA_963573935.1). NCBI lineage: Eukaryota > Metazoa > Chordata > Mammalia > Primates > Lorisidae > Arctocebus > Arctocebus calabarensis. The sequence continues at coordinate 9,413 of CAUYON010187847.1, forward strand.
TGTTTTACTGTTTTTTTGATCAATATAATTTAAGTGTGTCACAGAAGTTTAATATAAGTTCAAGAGTTTCAATGACAGAAAAACCGTTGAAAACCCTAGTCTAGGAATTTATCCATGTTCTTCTAGGTTTTCCAATTAATAGTCAGAATAGTTGCTTATAATAGTCTCTAGTCTCTGATGATTATTTGAATTTCTGTAGTTTCACCTGTAATGTCTCCTTTTTCATCTCTGATTTTATTTATTTGGATCTTCTGTCCTTTTTTTATGGTTATTCTGCCTAAACATCTGCCAATTCTGTTTATCTTTTCAAAAATTCCACTCTTCATTTCATTTATCTTTTTCATTCTTTCCGGTTACAGTTTCATTTATTTCTTCCACTGGTCATTCATGAGCATACTGTTTAATTTTTCATATGTTTATATATTTTTCAGTATTCTTCTTGTTACTGATTACTAATTATATTCATTATGGTCACTGAAAATACTTGGTATTTTTTTTCTAATTCTGAGACTTATTTTGTGGCTTAAAATATAATCTATCCTTGGGAATGATTATAAGCTGAAAAGGAGGGCCTGTGTTCTCCAGCTGCTGGATGAAATGCTCTGCAAATAACTATAAGGTCTACTTGGTCTATTGTCAGATTAAACCCAATGTTTCTTTATTAATTCTTTTCTGAATAATCTGTTTAATGCTAATTGTGAGATATTGAGGTCTTTAGATATTATTGTTTTGGGGTCTATCTCTCCCTTTAGCTCTTATGACATTTGCTTGAAGTAACATCTAGGTGTTCCAGTTTGGCATACACATATATTTAGAATTGTTATATCCCCTTGTTGACCACTTTATCTCAATATAAGAATCGCCTTTGGCTCTTTTTACAGTTTCTATTCTGAAATCTATTTTATCTGACAAAAGCATAGCTTTGCCTGCTGGTTTGTTATTTTTGTTGTTGTTTGTTTCTTTCTTTTTACAAGGAATATCTTTTATATATCTTTATTTTCAGTCTCTGTGTGCTTTTATAGGTGACGTGCTTTCCTTGAAGACAACATAGAGATGGCTCTTGTTTTTTTTTTTTTTTAATCCATTAAGCCATTCTATGTCTTTTGACTAAAGATATGTGAGTTTCCAGGCATTCGAAGGGAATTGAGTGTTGTAATCTAAGTCTTCAGTTACTGTAGCTGTATTAGCATTGGAGTGCCCTGGGGTCAATAATGCTATGACTCTTGCAGGCTCCTGGTGGTACCATTTTGATGGACTTGGGTCAGGTACAGGAAAATTCTCTGGATTACCAGATAAAGTTTTTTGTTGTCATCCCCACTCTCTGTGCTTGGCTGCTGGAGTTGTGGGAGAAGTAACATGAGTCTCTTTGTTATTTGGTGTATAGCTGGCTGGACTCAGATTTGAGGGTTGAGGATTTTCTTCTGGCTGAGCTGATCTAAACGCTTCCTCCAAGGGTACCAGAAGAATTCTGCCCTGTGCTGTGTTCCCTTGTTCCTAAGGCAGTCCTAAATTTTAATGCAGAATTCTACAAATTACTTCACTCTCCCTTCCTGGACACACAGATTTTCTCTCCAGTTGGGTTGCTGATGCAATACTACTAGGAATGGGAGGAGTTGGTGTACACAAAGCAATATTGTCTTTTTTTCTGTCTGTAGTGGCTATTTCCTTGATATAATGTTAAAACCACTGGGCACAGTGGCTCACACCTATAATCCTGGAGATCTGGGAGGCTGAGGCACATGAATTACTTGAGCTCAGGAGTTAGAGACCAGCTCTGAACAAGAATGAAACCCTGTCTCTACTAAAAATACAAAAACTATCCATGGTGGTGAACATCTATAGTCTCAGCTACTTGGGAGGCTGAGGCAGGAGGATTGAATGAGTACAAGAGTTTGAGATTGCTATAAGCTTTGATACCATGGCACTCTACCCAGGGTGACAGAGTAGGACTCTGTCTCAAAAATAATTAAATAAATAAATAAAACAAATGATAAAATCCAAGTAGTATGATCACTTACCTGATTATGAGTTCTCTTGAAGATGTTTTCTTGGTTGTACTGTTGTTGAATTTGATGTTCATTCAAAGAGATGATTGCTGGATGTTTCTAATCAGCAATCTTGCTCTGCCCCCTTCTATCTCCATAGTGTAATATGTATTTTTGAATGAATGGATGCATGCTTACAGAGAATTATTCCAGGAATACCACAAGGACATGTTAAGCAGATGCTGTAAAATAGATAAAATTTTACATGATCCAGTGGGAATAAGAAATGGGTAATGGATACATAATACGGAGATAGTAGAGGAAAATATAATAATGGAAAATTATGGAAATAGAAAATTAATTTGGAATTAAATTGTGAAGGGCATTGAGTTTTATTTTTTGACAATAGGATGTCATCTTATAAGACAACACATTAGGAAACTAACCGATGCCACGTTAGGGAATATTTTGGAGTAGCTAAAAGTCTTAAATAGAGCCCATTTAGGAGGCTATTAGAATTGTTCAAATAAGTAATGATACTTGTTACTCATAAGTGAAAAAGTAGATTGATTTAGCAGAGGTAATTTCAGTTGAAGTTTCTGAATTCTTCTTTCATTCATTAGTTTATACATTTACTCAATGAAGATATTGGCTGAGATATCAATGAAGATATAGTCTGGGTAGATTCAAGACATGGATGACCCATTCAAACCCTGGCCTCTCAACTCTTTTGACCTGCTTAGTCTCAATCAATTTTCTTTTACTTAACATCTGCCATCAACTCCCACGTTCATAACCTCTAAATTCATATCAGAAACTCTCAAATCCCAATAGACTACCTGCTCAAAAAACCAACAACCCCTGTCTTTGATTTCCTGGGAACTTCCAGTCCATTAACCTCTCTGTACTTTTCCTGTTTATTAAACGCTTCTCATTTTCAATTCAATTATAGGACAAGAAATTCCACATTACGGTAATGTCACTGGACATAAACATGAACTATTTTTTCTCTTTCTTGCAGAGGAGATTAATTATGTTTACTATCAAATATGTTAAAATAGAGTTAACCAAGATACATGGGTTTCTTTGCTGAGAAAATCTATGAGTATCATATAAATTCTTTAAACCTCTGTGCCTAAACTATTGCTTTTACACATTGTGCTTCTCCACTTTTCTACTTGTTATAATTTCAGAGAAAACACACATTAGTGTTCTAAGGAAGTCAAAGAGCATTTAAGATATCACCATGAAACCATATTTTATGTTCTGAGGGAAACTGTAAAATGGAGGAGAAGTTTAAGCTTCTCCTACTTCTTTGTACCGTAAAGTATCAGTAAAAGCTTCCATGTGACCCACTGTTGATAGACTCACACCAACTAGGAGGTTTAGAAAGAACTAGACATTAAGAGAATCTTTTTGGAGAGTACTGAAACCAAGGGGAATATCACCTTGGTATTAGGGTACAATGCACTTGTTAAGAAGAAAAGGAATACTGAAGATATTTATATGATGTTGTTAGTTGTCCTACAATAAAAGAATTCAAACACAATTTGATATTGTGTTTCCACAGAGAATTGATATCCTAATATTATGGGTCTTAGAACAATGCTCTACTGAATTCTACTTATACGCATTTGTCCATAATTTTATGTATTCTTTAGTCAATATGTTAAATTCCACATTCAGTTGTTCCTTCATCTTTTCTATCAAAATGGCTGCACCCTAAACTCCCTGTTTCTGCTTTGTCTGTGCTTTTGGCATGGCTTCCAAGGACTACTGAATATCATCACTCAAGCAGGCAACTATAAAATTATCCTCATTAAACTTAACAGATCATTAAAATGTTCAGAAATTCCACAAGGAATTTACTCAATTGATTTACTCTCTGGGTCTCCAAACTGACTATTTTTAAATATTTACTATCTTTAAATATTTGAAACAACCACCTTGGCCTTATTCATTGCAAATTTTTGTGGTTGTTAATTTGCAAAGAAAATAAAGGTCCCTCATTTTAAACTACCTCAGCCTCATTCCTTAAACATGTATGACAGTCAGCTTCTACTACATTACAGAAATTATCTCAAATTTTGTTGTAACAGTCTGTCTCAGACGGTACTAGGCAGTGGGACAGGAACAAGGATCAATCTTCAGAATCTAGATTAATAGAGAGAAAACACCAGAGAACTCAAATAATGACTGGTATGGAGGGGTGAGAGGCGTGGCAGTGATGAAAGTTGTCAAACTGTCCCAGAGCCAATTAGCGTAACTTGTCTGTGTTTCTACTGGGTCATGAATAATACCCCATCCTGAGAGAAGTAAGAGGCACACTTTATCTTTTCAGAGAGACCATGTTTAAATAATATGTATTAGTCTCTCTAAAGCAACTCTAACCCATTAGGCCAGTTACATCTCTATTTACTAATTATTAGCAACCAAGTCCTCCTCACCTTAATTTCTTGCTTTCCTTTTTATTATGGAATGTGAATATGTCTAATTATTGTTTTAGAAACTAAGACTTTAATAATAAAGTATTCTGAGACTCTTTGTAAGCACTAATCTCAAATTTCATAAATCCTTCTTTGGAATTTGATTAACCTAATTTCTTTTTGTCATCCTATTTATCTGTTTTCCCCTCAAATCTTTAACTAGAAATAAGGTCTAGTTTGGATAAGTCATTATACATTGGATTTAGATATTATCTCTCTTAAAATTTGTATCACATGTTCTAAATATTTGTAAAATATTTAATTATCAAAAAGAATAAATTTGCCAATTCTTATTTTGGAATATGATAAAAAGCCAGTAAATTAGTGCTTTTAGTCAATTATTGCCATCAAGAATAGTTTTAGTGATAATTTTCAGGTTTTTTCTTAGATAGGGATTTGTAATATCCTGAGTAATTTCTTCAGCACTAGGCTGGGCATGATTGTTCACGTCTGTAATATCAGCACTCTGGGAGGCCCAGGGAGGTGGATTGCTTGAGCTCAGGAGTTTGAGATCAGCCTGAGCAAGAGTGAGACCCCAGCTCTACTAAAAATGGTAAAAAATAGCTGGGCATAATGGTGCATGCCTGTAGTTCCAGCTACTCAGGAGGTTGAGGCAACAAGATTGCTTGAGGCAAATTATGAGAGTTTGAGGTTGCTATAAGCTATGATGACACCATGTCACTCTACTCAGGGCGATAAAGTGAGACTGTCTCAAAATAAAATAATTCTTCAGCATTAAGAAAATATAACAAGTTTGGTTGTAAGCATATCAAAGTATAAGAAAAAATTGTTATGGAAATTTGTACTACATATCTTTTAAGGATAACAAAAATTATCTTTATTAGGGTGAAAGATAAATATCCACCCATTTATTTGTCTTTTTCTCATTGTGTTTAATCTTCAGAAAAATGCAAATCAAAATGACTTTGATGTGTCACCTAACTCCAATATCAGAAAATACCAAAACTGCAGTTGTTGGAATGAGTGTGGAGAAAAGGGAACACTTCTAATGCTAGTGGGATTGCAAACTAGCACAGCCTTTTTGGAAAGAAGTATGAAGAATTATTAAGGAATTAAAAGTTGACCTACCATTTGATCCTGCAATTCCACCAGAATGTTTGTTGCAGTGTAATTCAAAATAGCCAACCTGTGGAAGAAGAGCAAATGCCCATAAACCCATGAATGGATTCACAAATTGTGGTATTTGTACACCATGAAATACTATGAAGTCATTGAAAAGGTGGAGAATTTACATCTTTTGTGTTTACCTGGATGGAGTTGGAACACATTCCTCTTAGTAAAGTATCTCAACAATGGATAAAAAGTATCTAATGTACTCAATACTATCATACAAATGATAAAAGACAACTATAGTCCAGCAAGAAAGACGGAGAAGAGAGGGGAGAGCAGGGAGGGAGTTTGGTGGGACCTCACCCAATGTGCACCATGCAAGGGTACATTTCAAAACTACATGGAGTAAATTATAAATGTCTTACCACAAAAAAATCAATGAGGTGAAGGTTACACTAATCACTTGGATTTAAGCATTCCACAATGTATATCAAATCATCACATTGTACCCCCTAAATGTATACAGTTGTGACTTAATAAAAATTGAATTAAAAGAGCAGAAAAACAAAATTTTCTATGCATTTTAAATCTGAAGCAATATTAAGACTTAATACAAAGTATTTAAAAATAAGGTTATAGTTTACTTTCTAAAAAGGGAAGTATAAAGAATGCTTTTACTATTATTTGGAACTTCAGCATTCATTGGGATCTCTTTTGTGACCTTGTGTATGGTTGATATTAGTAAGTGTTTATATTATTGTTGGCATATATTTTAAATCTTGTTATTTTAATACTTATTACACTATTTTTTACAAGTATGCATTAATTTAGATTACCCATGTACTTACCTTTCCCATAGCCCTTCCACAGATGGTGTCCTGGCTTGCCCTTTCTAGCTGATTATCTTTTATGTTGACAGCACTGTATTAAGAAATTAAAAAGAAAGCTGAGTGTTCAAGATGAGATGAGATTTAAAAGAGAGCTATTAATAATGCAACTTTTTCTTGCTAGGCCCTGGAATCTAAATTTTGTCCTCTCCAACAAGTGAGTCTATTAAAAGCCCTGCTTAGCTTGTTGGAATTTCTCACATAACTTTTCTTTCGCTGCGTGAACCGACAAATGTCTCTAGTTAAAAAGTCATCCCAAATGCTAGCTTACTTCTCTGGACTTTGTCCCGTTCCTGGACCTCGATCTGACAACTCACTGCCTCAGTTGCTCTCTAACTACTTCAAACACAATCTTCAAGAAGCTGTGTCAAAATATTTTGTTTAGTTTTTGTAGTTGTTCAATGAGAGAAGATTGATTTCAACCATCTAATGCATTATAGCCAGAAGTAGAAACCAAATGGAAAAATTTTAAAGATGAAGCATTAACGTGTAGCAAATACACCCCTGCGCCCTCCCCCTCAGCAGGCTGCATGTTATCTGTGAATGGATATTGCTTTTGGTAGAAAGATCCAGGCTTTATTATGAATTTTATTCCTACCCTTTGTTTCCATTGATGAATATTTCAAGAACAATTTCTCCATATTACCGTCATCTCTCTCTCCCTTTAAAAATTTGTATGTTCTGTATGCTTATAGGATTTCTTCTTTATTCTAGGATTTTGATTTTGCAGTGGTATGTGAGACACTGTGTGACTACTTTTTTTGGTATGTTTGTTTGTTGAGTTTTTGTCCATTGATCTGCTGATTCCATGGGCCCTTTAGTATAAGAATGCATCTTAGAGTCCTGCAAATTTTTTTCGAATTATTTCTTCGATCATATCTTTCTTCTGTTTGTGTCTGTGTGTGCACGTGTGTGTTTAAGACCCCTATTAAAAATTGAAAATTTTTCTTTGAAATTTTTATTTTCCTTTCTCTTCATCTCTTCTTTTCATCTCCGTGTTCACTTATTCCATGTATCAGGTGACTTCTTGAATTTTACCTCCCAACTGTTTTATTAAACTTATTTTTAACATAGCCTCATCCTCTCTTTAAAATTTCATAAGTTTTTTTTTTAGTTTTTATTATTCTCAAGTTTATGATATCTTATTTATACTTCACGAGTGCAGTATATTCTATTATCTCATTGAGGATAATAATGTGAGTATAGATGCCTGTAAATGTCTATGATTATTCTCTTTCTGAGAAGATAAAATAATCACACTATATATAATACACATGCACAATTACTACAATATATGTGTATACATGTGTGTGTGTGCCTTTCTGCTCTTTGGATTGTTTGTTTATTTTGTTTAATTTTGTTTTATTTCTGTTCCTTCCTGGCTTTTGTGATAAAAGATTTTACTCAACTTTCTGGTGAGTCTTTGAATATAATTTGGAGCTTTATGTGCATGGATGAAGGTAGATAAAAAGAGGCTACATTTTAGGCAATCTGGTGGGCATCTGATAATTTTGAGGGCAGAGCATGAAATATTCCCCTGGACTGGGGACTGTTCATTGTTTGAATTTGGAGGAATAGAAGGGGAGATCTAGATTTCCTACTGTACTTATTACAGACTTTTAACTAACTATCCCATTTCTTTCACTCTATTATTTACTCCTGTCTCTTGAGATACTGTTCATTTCAATAACTAAAACTTTCTTGTCTATCACATTAAAGTCCAGCTTGATTCTTTGTGGTGGTGTTTTTCATCAAGCACTTAGATTTCAATGTGCACTGTTCTTCTGAATTAGTTACCACTCTAAACTAATTTATTCTCTTCTAATTTCCCTGACATCTCCCGTCTGCTGTCACTCTCTTTCTTGTTCTTCATCTTTGTTGTTTTATAAAATTATATACCTTTACTGGCAATAAGCTGTAGTTTCATGAAGGAGAAGTAGTAAACATGCTTCTCAAAATATTTATCTGGAGAATTAAAGTTGATTTCAATGCCAAGGATATTTTTCTGCTAATGTGAAGAGTAAACATATCATTTTTCAGAATTAAAGAAGTAAACAAGTCTAAATGAATAAATATATATTAGCTTAACACTCAGGATATCACATTACCAAATTACTGTGAAGTGATGCACTATAATACGAAGAGACTGAGAAATAGGATATGTGCTTGGGTCATTTTTTTGCAGTAACTCAAACGTGTGTGTGTGTGCATGAGCGCAGGGGTGTATATATATCTGGTTCCCCTTTCCAATATTCTTAACAGCGAGTCACCTTTTTTAAAAATGTTGAAAAATGTCATATCCTTTTAAGCACAGATACAGGTTTATCATAAGGAATGCTTATCAAGTATTAGTATGTATTGTAAAACTACATTTAGAAAATACCATAAGAGTAAAAGAATGGTATTTTCTTTTTTTTATATAGATTCTAGAAAAATTCAAAACCTATTTTACTTTTCTTCCTAAATTGATTTTACTCTGATCTTTCTTCAAAATTTCATATTTTCTTCAACTTTCTCTGTTATTTTAGTCATCTCTATCATTAATACAATTGACTAATTATCAATATTCCAATAGATTTCAAGTTGACATTTCCAGTACTGCTCCCATTTCTGAGCAGCATAATGATGTTTTTACTGGAGCCGAAGACTTTTCGTCACCTCAATTCATATTCGAAGGAGCTATGTCTGTTACAAGTTGATTACCATTGTGAGTAAAGAAACACGCTTCCTCCGTGTCTCCTAAAGCATCTTCTAACTTACTTCCTACAAATGAGATCTAATGCTTTTCCTTCTAGGAAGATGGAGCAGATTTACTTTCCCCTTTTCTTCCCAAGAAGCATAACTAAAATCACTGAACATCATGTTTAAAACTAACATTAGAAGATTCTAAAACATTAGAAGATTTTCCATCAGTGTGCAGCCACACACCAGTGTGCTGTGAGAGGATCTGTGGTGTGTCTCAACATTTTTAAAGACTCTTAATTAAATTATTTTCAAAAAAAGTTCAAAGCATAGTAAATATATTCTTTTTATAGCTTTTTTTTTTTTCTTTTAAATCCCCAATGGGCAGGGACTGGTGGGAGGGTAGAGATGGAAGCCAGGCAGGAGTTATTGCTTCTTATATAGTTTCCACTGACCGTGAAGGGGAGGGTGAGGATGGCTTTCCCACAGCTGGTCTCTGATGAAAGTCTCGGCTGTCGACTAGGCCTCCTCTCACCCTAACTCCATCCTGGGGGGAGAGAGGAGTGACAGGCAGTTGAGGATGCCTGTCCACTTGGTTTCCAATGTTCTTTGTCACTGCCCATTGGGGATAAAAGACCTCCCTCCTACTCAGCCTTTTCTGACACCACTGTAAACGGAGCCTTGGATGACTGTGTTACAACTTGTCAACAGTATGCAGGGCGCCACACCTAGTGACAAAGAGCCAAGTCCTTCAGGTGTCAAAGGTGACAGACAAATGTAGAAAGTAAACTTCTACGCCAGGTGGCAGTGAAGAGGTTGAACTGCTCCCCCAACCCCTGCTGGTGCATTTTAGCAAAAGATAATGTCAAAATAAGATCCAGAGACTTGTAATATTCCAAATATGCATATTTCAAAGGAAAATTGCTTGTATATGAGGAACCAGGAAGATCTCAAACCAAACGAAAAAGAGATAATAAATAGATACCAACAACGAAGTGACAGAATAATTTGACAAAGGTTTTTAAGCAATCGCAAATGTGCTTCAAGGAATAATTATGAACATATTTGAAACAAACATAAAAATATAAAGTCTTAGCAAGGAAATAAAATATATGAAGAACTTAATGGAAATTTTAGAGCTGGAAAAAAACTGAAACATGAAATTTAGTGGATAGGCTCAAAAGAATAGAAATGACAGAGGAAAAAAAAAATCAATGGGTTAGAAGGTAAACCAGTAGAACTTACTCATCAAAAAAAAAAAAAAAGAAAGAAAAATTCAGACAAAAGAGACTGAAAAAAAAAAAGCTTCAGGAGCTTCTCTGACTGTAACAGAGGAGACAACATCGCTATCACTGTAGTCATAGAGGAGAAGGAAAAAGAAGGCAGAAAAAGCACTTGACCCTCTTTCTATTCTCACTCAGAATAAAAACTTTCAGAAAAATAGGAATGCAGAGTAACTAGCTCATCTTGATAAAGAAAACTTACCAAAAGCCTCTGGCTAACATTACACTTAATGATGAAAGCCTTGATGTTTTTTCCACTGCTTTTGAGAACAAAGCAAGAATGTCTGCTGTCTACGTACTTACTTAACATAAGATCAGGCATTGTAATAATGCAAGAAAATTATAATAAAACTCATGATGACAGGAAAGGGAAAAGTAAAACTTTCTCTGTTGCAGATGATACGATTTTCCCAGTAAAATACACCAAAGAATCTAGAAAAAAGCTCCTAGAATTGTAAGTTCAGCAAGTTTGCAGGATAAAAGACATACATATTCTCGGCACCCATAACTCGGTGGTTAGGGTGCTGGCCACGTGCACTGGGGTGGGTTCGAACCTAGCCAGGGCCTGCTAAACACAAACAAACAAGACATATATTTAAAAATCAATTGTGTTTCTATACACTAGTAATGAATACATGGACTCCAAAATTAAAAATGCAATAAAATTGATAATCATTTAAAAAGGGTACCTCTAACCAAAAATATGTAGAACTTGCGTGCTGAGAAGTAGACACCACTGATGATAGAAATGGAAGTCTGGAGAGAAATACCATGCTCATCAAGTGCAAGACACAGAATAGTGAAACTCTCAACTCTCTCCAAATTAGCATATACGTTTAGTGCTCTTCCTGTCAAAATCAAAGCTATATATGTGCACATACAGATTATTTTAATATTTATAAGAAAAGTGAAATATCTAAAATCACTAAAACAATTTGTAAAAAGAAGTATAAAATGGGACAAATCACCTTGCTCAATGTCAAGTCTGTAACATAGCTAGAGTAATAAAGCTTCTATACTTTTGATATTGGCACTGTGTAGTAATGAGAAGATAAACACCTACATTCATGAATCAATAGAGGACCCCAAAAAGACCTGCAAAAATAAGCTCAACTGATTTTCAACAAAGGTACAGAAATATTTCAAAGAAGGAAAGACATTCTTTCCTCAAATGGTACTAGAGCAATTAGGACATCTATAGGTAAAACAATGAAACTCAACCTATGCCTTATACATTATACAAAAAAAATTAAAATTGAAAAGTTAAAAAAAAATTAAAATTGAATATTGATAGTCAATGGTATTAATAATAGAGATTACTAAAATTAAAAAAATTAATAAAAAATTAAATTCTTTTTATGTTAACAGTAAGTGTAATGTTAGCCAGAGGCTTTTGGAAAGTCTTCTTTATTAAGATGAGCTAGTTACTCTGTATCCCTAGTCCTTATAAATCTAGGACTAGGTAGAGTACTTGGACATGACACTAGAAACATTACCCAATAGAAAAAATTGATGTTAGACTTCATCAAAATTAAACTTTTCTCTGCAAAATATCTTGTTAAAAAGATGAAAATAAAACCTCTATATTGAGAGAAAATATTTGTAAACCACATATGTGACAAAGCACTAATATTTCAAATATACAAAGAACTCTCAAAATGCAACATTAAATACATATATTTAATCCAGTTAGAAAATGGGTAAAAAGGCATGAAGGGAAATTTCCCTGAAAAAAATATGCAAATGGACTGTGTATTAGTCTCCCAGGGCTGCTGTAACGAAGTATCAGAGACTGACAGGCCTAAACTGCAAAACTGATGGAGACTACAAGGGCAAGATGTAGGTGTATCGGGGCTGGTTTCTGCTGAGGCCGTTCTCTCTGGCTTGTAGATACCCACCTTCTCACTGTGTCCTCTCTTGGCTTCTCCTCTCTGCAGTTCAGGGAGAGAGAGAGAGCTCTAATCAAACCCCAGTCCTATTAGATTAAGAGCCTTGCCTTATGACATCAGTTAACTTTTATTATCTCCACATAGGCCCTGTCTCCAATTATAGTCATTAAGGTTTAGGGCTCCAAAACATAATATTTATGGGGGAAATGATTCAATCCATAACAGCATGTAAATGTATGAAAAAGGTTAAAACCATTATTAACCTGGTAAATACAAATTAAAATCACAATCAGATATTACCACACACATCAGTTAGCTAAAATAAAATACATAGAGAAACCAAATCCCAGTAAAGATTAAGAAGTAGACTACTCAAACTTGTTGCTGGTCATGTAAAATGATCCAGCCAATACAGAAAGCAGTTTGGGGGTTTCTTAAAATACTAATTATGAAACTGTCCTATAGTTTGGCAATTTAACCCTTGGGCATTTTTCCCAGAAAAGAAATTATATGTTCACACAAAATTCTGTATGCGATGATTTATGATACTCTTATACGTACAGTCCAGATTTTCTATGAGAGTTCAAAGGTGGAATGAAGTGCGGTGTATCCATGCCATGGTATAATACTGAGCAATACAAGGGGAATGAGCTGTCATACATGAATGGCTCAGATGCCTAGTTGGAAAAAAGGCAACTTCAATGGGTACATAGTGTGTGTAGCATGTTACCTGCAGTATATAACATTCCTGAAGTTGATGAAGTTTAGAGAGAGAAGAGATTAATGGTTGTCAGGAATTAATGAGAGAGTAGAGGCCGGAGGGGAAGTAAATGTGGCCGCATGCCAGCAGCACGAAGAATCTTTGTGACAATGGAACTCTTGCATACTGTGGGCTTCATCTTCTACACGTGATAATATACTACAGTGTGTAAGATGTTGCCATTGAGGGGAATTTGGCAAAGGGTACAAGGGAGCTCCCTGTATTATACTTAAAATTGTACCCAAATTTACAATGAACTTAAAATGTTTTAAAAAAAACCAGACACAGTCAAAACTATCAGGATAACTATACTAAGATGTTGAGAGTACCTCTTTTGTTTCAAAATCCAAAAAATTATGAACAAAAGCAATAAAATTAAAACAGTGAGTGCATAGATTTCAAGAGTAACTCAAACCTATTACTTTATGTGGAGCAACATGTCTTTTATTCTCATTAAAGTTTGTTATTTCTCACTAATTTTACTCCTTGTGACTGCAGCTATGTCAAACAGATCGCCTTAAGAAAATAATGTGCATCTTTTTTTAAATGAAAATCCTGGTTTCTTTCAATACTGGGATTTTTTGTTTAAGGCTCTTTGCCTGATACTACCGTTCCACTAAAAAGGTAAGAATGAGGGAAGCATCAAGACCTGTTTTATAGATACATAGACACAGAATGAGTTTTTGTCATGTGTTTTTCATACTGGTAGACAATAAAACAAGAGTAAACACAATATTCTGAAATGTGTGTTCTTTATTCTAGTAATTAATAATGAATGCTCTTATAAAAAATATTTATTCTCTACTTTCACTTAATGTATTTACTAGTGACCTCCTAAGATCGTATATCATGATATATACACAAATCATAATTTGAAACAATATGCATACCCTGAAGAAAAGGACAGTGGAGTGTGAGTAAAAGCAATTAAATTACATTAATATTGGGGGGAAAATATTGGGACCTTGGTTTATTTCTTATGTTTCTCTCAATGCCAGGATTTTCCTAAATATTTTAGGTGGTCCACTGAATTTTCCAGATAATTACCTCTGTTCTCTACAGGATAGTTGCTACTGAGTTGGCCAAGTATGTGTTGATTTTACCTGCATTGCTTTGCATGCCTGTAGAAAAGGTATTGCACCCACCACAGCATTTATGACCTATGGGTTCTGTTGCGCAGTGAGAGGACATTGCTCCATGCCAGTTCTCAAGGGTGCCTGTCCATACTCAGCAGCACTTGGCAATCTGAGTCATCAAAACAATAGTTTGCAATTGTGCACATAAAACTAATTAAAAAACTGAACCAAGTTCATTTCTGGAAACTATTACAGATCGTGGCTGATTGCATTGTGTTATTTTCCCTACTATCTTTAGGAAAGGTATTAGTTGAAATTGAACTAAGTGAGAAAAACAATTGCTTCTATTTAGTGTGGTCAAGCTCTAATTTGCAACAAGGATTTCAAGTACATAAAGTCCTAATTCATAAGTCCATAGTATGTATTATTAGTAGTAGCAGTATTTAGCCGCTTCAAAGTATGACAGTAAATAGTTGACACAACATAATATAGTTGACTCAACATTTAAAGAAAAAAAATGATCACAGCCATATTTCCAATGAAAAGAAAGAGTTTTGAAATGCCTAATTGCTATGTGTCTGCTAAGTTTTTATTGCAGAACACCAAAAATAAATAATTTGTGAGCAAAAGTTGGGAAAGAAAAAAATAAAAATAACAATGAAATGTAGTTTTCTTTCTCTTCATGAAACACCAAGTGTTCTTGCATTTGGATTATACAAGACAAACCTTGGGATTACTGTTTTCTTTCCCACCCAGGCATAATAAATGTATGTTTTTTTTTTTTGGTCTTTTTTTTTTTTTTAAGTTGGCTCAGCACCCATAGTTCAGTGGTTAGGGCGCAAGCCACTTCACCTTGGGTAGTGAATTTTGAACCCTGCCAGGGCCTGCTAAACAACAATGACAATAACAACAACAACAACTATAACAAAAAAAACCAGCCAGGTGTGGTGAGCACCTGTAGTCCCAACTATTTGGGAGGTTGAAGCAAGAGAATCACTTAAGCCCAAGAGTTTGAGGTTGCTGTGAGCTGTGATGTGACAGCACTCTACAGAGGGCGATACAGTGAGACTCTGTCTCAAAAAAACACATTTTTTTTAAGTTGGAAATGCCAATATGAAGACTTTCCTAATTATTCACTTCCCATAAGCTTGGTGGTCATATTTTACTACACATTTGGCTTTGCTCTGTTTGTGCACTAGGGAGAAATGAGCTGACTAAGGATTACTTGCATGGCAAACCTTGAGCCATATCATGGAACAGGTGATGCTCTCCTCTTTCTCATGATAGTCTTATATTTTTAAAAAGAAAATGAAAAAACTGGAGATTGATTTATTAAAATACTGGTACTAACTAGAAATTCATACTTACGGGAAGAACTTAATAAAACCAGAAAAAATGAAAGTATTGCATTGCTTTCTAAACATAAGTGGTAAAATAAAAATGCAACTTTGCTGCACTCAAACCTTATTTAAATTTGAGTAAACTACAAAGAATTAAATGATTTAATGGGAAAATAAACTTTAAACTTAGCATATTCTGAGGGTCGTTGTTTTATTATGATTAATGCATAGTTTTGAATAAATATTAGCGACAACAAATGGTCTATTTTGAAATTAACCTAAGGAAATTATGTATCTCATGGGGCTCAAAATGTCTAGGTCCAAAGTCTCCGGTGGACAACCGTGTGACTTCTCTTTGTAACGAGCTGGCACCCAATATCCACATTGCCACAGCCAGTGTGTGTATAGTCTGGCAAAGGAGAACAATGACTCTATTGCTTCTCCCTTTTCTATAGAAAACTCTCCCATTTTTATCTAAAATAATCTACACAAGATATAAGGAAAACTAGCACCATTTGATTTATATCTAATTTACATTCCATTTTTCAGCTCAAGTTATGAATATATATATAATCTGGACATATATAAGCATTAAGCAAATTCCTGGGTTCCTTAGAAGTCAGAAAAATAGCTACATCAGCTAAGAAAATTAAATGATAACTTCATATTAAAGGGGATATTTTCTTTGTTCCAAAGAGGCAATGAATATCTACGGTACAGTGAATCTAAACTTCAGACATGGAATTTTACTGCTTCAGTTCTTTTCAGGCTGTGTCATGAGTTGAAATAAGTCCCCAATGCTTATTCACACTCTAACATTTTTTTTCAGTGCTTAAAAAGAACATTTTTAAATAAAATATTTTATCCTGAAAGCTAAAGTAATCGGAGTATCTACAGCTGTTTTGACTACACCCATTATTTAAAGTGCTATTACCCAGAATGCCCACTGGCAGCAAGAGCCCTCCCATCACAAACTGACTCTCTCAGAACTAATATCTACAATGGCATCACTAATACTATGTATTTTGGTCAGTTAAAATATTTGGAAAACCGTTAGCAATATTGCCAGAGTCTTTCCCTATCTGTGATCAAAACAATCATAACCTAAGTTTAACCAGATAGGAGTTTTGTCATGGAGGGAAACCTATTAAGGCTCTAATTCTTTTATTTCAATTGACCATTTGAAATAATCTTTGTTCTACATTTCATCTTGTCACTTTGTCTCCTATTCTGCCCATATGTAAAAGATTCCCTATTATAAAAATTGACCAGAGCATTTTGGCAATTATCAAATTGGTTTGATAACATGTTGTTACCTCATACACGTTTTATTATTATTTTATGTACTTTTTTATAATTGAGAGTGGGACTTAGCAAAAACATGAGAATATGGACTCACCATTCTCACTACATTTCATTTTAGTTAATTACCTTTAATTAATGTTTAATCACCTTTAAATATTAGAGATTTGATTATGTTAGCAGGAAGGACGAAGTGGTTTTAGTGCAACAGAAAAATTTACTAAGAAATATCCCCAAACATAATATATAGTATTAGTGGAAGAGCAATTTTCACCCTCATGAAAACTTTTCTGCATAAATGGACACATAGAGAAAAAAAAAGAGGCCTACATCGCTGTTCTGAGAGAAATGTCAGGCCACAACTATGATTTTTCTGCCCATAGTTTATGTTTCAATAAGATTCTCACTTCTGAACTTTTCATTGTGTAGTTACAAAATTGTTTCACTTATGTGTATCCTAACATGCTGTCTTTTTCTTCTTTTGAAGAATGTGCAGCATTCTTTGGTGTTCTAAATATGGCAGGGATTAATGGCTGTGTCATCGTGTTATTTCACCAACATCCATAAGAAACAATAGGCATAATTTCAGCTAAGGCCTGTCATTATGTCAAGTTGCTAAATATTTATATTAAGAACTATCTTAGAACATTATTGAGATCTTTTAATTAAATTACTGTACAAATTATCCCTAGCTTTCTCTATTTGTTTTTTATTTAATTAATTAATTTATTTATTTCGTTATTGTTTGGGAATCATTCAGTATAATGAATCAGGTTACACTGACTGCATCTATTAGATGAAGTCCTGCCTGTAACTGTGTCCTGTACCTGAGAGGTGTCCATCTTGCTCTGCCCACCTAGATTTCTCTACTTAAAGAACAAACCTATGAAGTTAAAAAATGCTTTAAAACTTAATGTTATTTAATGTCTAACCTTTTTCTTAATCTTTTTACCTGATTATTAAGTAATTTTAGCACTATCCTTTATCTAGTCTTAAGAGTGAACATGTGTTAATAGCAACATATCAAATTCTAATTGGTCTACAACACTCATGAGTCTCATCCTACTGGTAAACTGAGTTAAAAATGCTAACATCTATGACTGCACGAATATTTGGAATAATAGGGTATCTCCTCTGCAGTTATGAGATGAAGTTCTTTGTATTTTATAGTTTTATTGAATTGTTATAGGTAAAAATAACTGAATTAAACCTATTTGCCATTTTAAATTCAGATAACTGAATATCAGATATTCCACATAATAGGATAGCAATGTCATTCACAAACTACCTTAAAGTTATTAAAGAAACATTGTAAAATAATCTAAATGAAATACACAATCCTATCGGATCATAATATGTAAAGTAAAATGTTTCTGTAAGTGGTAACAAATAGTTCTGCAGGGTACTCACTCAGCTCCATGATAGCTCTTTTCAAAACTTACATATTGAAATGCCTGTTACTCTGAAGGCTGGTCTTTGTTTCTTCCTTTTTGGGGAGGGGTGTTGAGACCCAGTCCCACCCTATGCCCCTGAGCAGAGTGCAGTGGGCATGGTAACTCACTGCAAATGACTCGGGCTGTGGGCTTCCCGCTGCCTCAGCCTGGGAAGCCGCTGGGATTACAGGCGCTCCCCGCGGCGCCCGGCTGGGTTTTTCCATTTTTTCATGAGTTGGGGTCTCACCCTTGCTCCGGCACTGAAGGCTGGTCTTTAAGTGTGAAAATTTACAAAGTTGTCCATGTAATTTTTGCTGTGATCATGTAATCTTTATTAGTGTGTTTTGACACAGTAAGGAGATAATTCAAAAAGTAATAGGAGATACCCAATTATAATGTTGGACTATAGCCAGACTTTTTCTTAATTGCATGTTTTACAAGAATTAGAAAAAAAAAGGTTTTCTTGCTGACATGCTAATATCTACTTATCTGAAGAAAAGAAAAGAGGGATCTCAATCTCTAGAGCTGTGAAGATTTTTTTATTCATTAAGTTACTGATATGGATGTGACTTTTTTGAATAGTTTATAGTCATTCAAATTATCTCAAAAAAAAAAGTAGCTGTGGTTCAGTATAGATTTGATGCCAATTTTTATTTGAAAGCATTACTTGTTCAACTCTTTTTTTTTTATAATTTTATTGAATCATAATTCTACTTGTTCAACTCTTAAAGCATTTCTTACCATCTTCTCAAATAGGTAATTGGAGAGTTTGGCATCAGACACCAGAGGCTACTCAATTATTGTCATTTCTTCGTGGAGACCTGTACTATGACTTTAATACTTTCTGTTGTAGTTGAAACAGTTCATGATGGCACTATATTGCAGAAGCCCTAAATGACGCGGTTTATGCTTGACTCTAGAATTTGTCATTTTTTTTTACACAATTACTTACATGTAGGAAAAACACAGAATCAGGAAAGGCTTTAAAATTTAGGAATTTGATAAACAAAAAATTTATCACTTCTTCAAGAGGAAGATTCGTCTGCCCTGCTCAATAGTTGACAGTCCTAATGCAACAATAAATATCTCAGTTGGAAAATTAGACATAGCTAAAGAGTGAATTATGACATTGACACATATTTTTTATTTTCATTTAATCAAATTGAGAATGTTTTGAGATTAAAGGTAAATGAAAATACGAAAGTATGATTTAAGTAATAAACTCACATTTGGCATTTTGTTTACAAGCAAGAGAGCAGAAAAAAGCAGGAAATACAAACAAGCTCAAGCACAATAGCTGTATTTTCAAAAGTGCTGTATAACTGACATTCAAAGAAACTAGGTAAATGTGATAGAGATACTATAATGTTTCTTCAATGGTCACCTGTGAGGAATGACAGCAAAGGCATAAACTTAATAATTGTTTGAATTACTGAAGATTCTCCAGTTTACATAGGTTAAAATAAAATACATAAGTTCATTCCCCATGATACCATATCTCAGTTAAACATCTTCATATACTCTGGATATAGTATTGTATTATATTTTGAAAGAAAGCTTCACCTGAGATGTACTTTTACAATAATTAAAATTCTACTGGTCAAAGAAAGAGATCCAAATCAAACCAAGCAAACCAAAGCAAAACAAAACAAAAAGCTTAGGCTATTTTTTATTTTTTATTTTTTTTAGAGATAGAGTCTCACTTAGTCACCCTCAGTAGAGTGCTGAGTAATGTGACAGCTCACAGCAACCTCCAGCTCTTGGGCTTAAGTGATTCTCTTGCCTCAGCTTCCCACGTAGCTGGGACTACAGGAACCCACCACAATGCCCGGCTATTTTTTTGTTGCAGTTTGCCTGGGGCTGGGTTTGAAACAGCTACCCTCGGTATATGGGGTCAGTGCCCTCATTGAGCCACAGGAGCCACCCAGGCTAGGCTATTCTTAAAATTTAACCTTAGATTTGGGTGGTTAGAAAGAAGTCTCATGTATATTTTTAATTTATTTTGCATCAACACATATGAATATTAAATGTACATTTGGTACACATATAAACATTTATATGCATAAATATATTGAATATATGAACATATATATATATATATGTATATATTAAAGTTTCTAGAATTTTTAAAGAAAAAGTGCCTTGAGCGGGGCACAATTGTAAGAGGGACTTTATCTAACAAATGCAATCAGTGTAACTTAATTCTTTGTAGCCCCAATGAATCCCAAACAGCAACAACAACAAAAGTGCCTTGAAAGGCTATTTTTTCCCCCTAACTTCAGGAAGATGTCAAAACAAAGTTGTAGTTCCTGGTTTCTTAATAAAATGAAACTTTTGGAAAAAATATTTAATAATATCTTCTAAAATCTTATTCCAGTGCTTAACTATATTTGCTGCCAGAAAATTTCAAAATTAATGTAGCAGTTTTTCAGTACTGTAAAGTTTACAGATGTACTTTCCTTCTCCAACCCCCTTTGAAATATAGAAGGAAACATTTCAAATTTCCTGACACATCATAAGCACACCCACACTGGAAAAAAAAAATTGGGTAAAACTATAAGGAAAAAAAATTAGAGTTGTTTTTATACCCACTGCAGGCTGACTACTTCAGGCACTGTAGTTCCCTCGAAACACGCATGGGTCAAGCGCCACTGAGGACTCCTTTGTACACAGTCTTTTCTTACCCAGGACCATGTTTGAGATTTTTTTCAATTTCCTCGAGCAAAACTGACTTTTATTTTATTTTTATTTTTTTTTTTTAGTTTGTTTGCAAAGCCCTAAAAGCATTAACTCCTTAATTTGATAAAGTAAACTGAGATGAAGGCTGAAGCATTTATATATTTTAATAGTAGTTTTCTGTGGGTAATTATTTTGCCTCAATTCAAAGAAATACCTCTAGGTATAGGATTTGTATTCCAGATGTAAACAGTGTACGACCCCACGGTATTCTGGGGTTCTAACATCTTTTTCTGTGTTATTTGCACCCTGTGTTCTTTATTCAGGGCTGGAGATGAATAAGCTTGAGGAGTGGGAAGGAATCTGATCTATTTCAAAGCTGTTTCTACCTTGTGGGGAAAATGCTTACATTGAGTCAGAGACTCTAGTAGCCACCGACGCCAAACACCACTGTAATGTTAATGAAACTCAAACTGAAAGCTTAATCCAACCTTTGGATCACCTAGTAATCCTCTCTCTCTGAAGTGGGTGCATTGCCATGCTTTCAGTGAGTTTAATTCTGAACAGCAAAAGATGGAGGCAGTAAGGAAAATATGTTTGTAGACATAGACCCTGCCTTTAATTCTGGCACAGATTTTCATGTAATTATAAATATGACAATTTTTTATAAGAAATAAAAGTAAAAATTTAAAAAAATTAATGAAAATAGTAATGGAGAAATCTGAATGCTGCATAAATGTCTCTGCTACACACTGTGTTATAATGAACAGATTAGAAGAACATAGTAAGGAAATTATGTGCAGTGGACTCTCTCAGCAAAGACTAATAATAATCTGCATGCCAGCAGTGCCAACAGCCCAGCATTCTCAGGGTTGAGCAGGAAATTATTGGTGGTAGAAAAGAGGGTAACGATTTCAAAAAGATACGGCAGAACAGAGATTGAAATGGCAGAGTTAGATAAGGGGATTATGGAATCTTTCAAAAGGATATGGAGTTTGGAATTCCACCCAAGGGGAAGGAATTGGAAGTAGACCCACACTGCTGGCTACAAGAAAACGTACCCTATGTAATGCCCTTCCCAGAGGAAAAAAATATTGCGTTACATACCATTGCTTCCTTAGAGCTCTAAACACTTCTCTTCATGATTTCAAATATAGCCATTATTTGGACACTTTCAAGTCTCATAATTTTATGACACTAAGTGCAAAAGAAAAGATAGCATTGGTAATCTAGTTTTTGCAACAAAAGGTCTAAATATCCCTGAGTAACCAATATCCTATATATTCACAAACCAATCTCCAGGGCCAGGAGATATTGCTACTTCCACCTCATAGTTGAGAGAAATAAGAATTAAAAGGTAATGAATAAAATGTTCATGTTTCATAATCGACTAAGAGAGTAGTTTTGCATGGAAAAAAGTAAATCTTCCTTCAGGATTATTGTAAAATAATATTTCACTAACAATTTTAAACATGTTTAGTTTTTTATGCAACTTACCAATTTTAGTATTTTTATTTCAAAAGATATTTATATCAGAAGAAATGCTTAATGTTGATAATATAGTGTAACATTTATATACACTATTGCTTTACACCTCAGTTATTTTTTGTTGTTCTCATGTGACCAGAGAATAAAATAAAACTTTGTCTTTTATTTTAGAAGATAAAGTTTTAAATGCTAACTTTAAACCAGCTATTAACAGATTAAATATTGGACAAATATTTGATTTGAAAGGTACAGACCATTAACGATGTCCTCCGTGAGGATTTATCTAATTGCTTTAGTTATTCTGTCCAAATAAAATGAGAAATGATGTGATATAATGTGAGGAACATAATTTTGTACAAAAAATAAAATATGGAGACAATGAAGATGATATGCTGTTACATAAATTTCATAATTTAGAGCTGTATTTATAATGCTGAAGGATAAGCTCACAATAGCAATCTATGTTGAGAATATCGGCTCTCAATCAGTTTTCACATTAATAAGTAAGACATTTCCACTTTCCTGTAATATATGAATTTCCAGAATTCAGATATATTTTGTATCTAGCCTATGACATATATGATCAAAAGAAGAACATGGAAAGTCCCGAAAACTAGTGTTAGTGAGGCTCAGCTCAATATTTGTGAGTGCTGAGAGATAGGGGTCCTGTTTAATTTTTCTACATGGGATTATCCATTTTTTTCCAGCACCTTTTATTGAACAAAGTTTCTTTTCCCCAGTGTACATTTTTTTTTTTTTTGAGACAGTCTCAAAATGTTGCCCTAGGTGGAGTGCTGTGGCATCATAGTTCACAGCAACCTCCAACTCTTGGGCTCAAGAGATCCTCTTGCCTCAGTTTTTCAATTTTCAGTAGAGATGGAGGTCTCGGTTTTGCTCAGTCTGCTCTCAAACTCATGAGCGCAAGCAATACATCCACTTTGGCCTCCCAGAGTGCTAGGATTACAGGCCTGAGCCATGGCACCTGGCCTCCACAGTGTACAATGCTGTCAGTTTTGTCAAAGATCAGTTGGCTGTAGGTAAGTGATTTTATGTCTTCATTCTGTGTTGTGCTCCATTGGTCTATCTCTATTTCTGTACCAGTACCATGCTGGTATGGTGTCAGCTGACACCCTCATCTTGATCTAGTTCCAAGGGGGGATTTTTTTCAGCTTTTCTCCCTTCTTCATGACTCAGCTGGCTAAGTAGCTGGGCCTATAGGTGCCTACCTACAGGTACCTGTGGGTTTGTCATTATGGCTTATTATTTGGAGATATGTTTCTTCTATGACTTATTTGTTGAGAGGTTTTATCAGAAAGTGCTCTGGATTTTGTGGAATGCTTTTTTTACACCTATTGAGATAAATATAAGGTCTTTATTTTTCCTTCTGTTTATGTGATGAATCATCTTTATTGATTTATGTATGTTGAACCATTTTTGCATTTCTGAAATAAAGCCCACTTGGTTGGGGTTTATTATTATTATTGTTATTAATTTGCTGTGCTGCTGAATTTGCCTTGTAATGTGTTACTGAGGATTTTTGCATCTATGTATATAAAGGACCTAGGACTGTGGTTTTCTTTACTTGGTGTGTCCTTTCCTGGCCTTGGTATCAAGATGATACTGACTTCGTACAATGAATTGGGGAGAATTTCCTCCTTCTCAATGTTTTGGAATAATTTCAGTATTCAGGGTACCGGATCTTCTTGTAGAATTCAGCTATGAATCCAACTGCTCCAAGGAATTTTTTTGTTTTCTTAAGAGGTTTTCTAATATTGTTTTGATCACACTACTTATTATTAGTCTGTTCAGAAATTTGTTGTTTGTTTTGTTTTGTTTTTTGTTTTTCTTAACTGAGTTTGGAAGGTTGTGGGTTTCCAGGAAATTGTCCATTTCCTGTACCTTTTCTAGTGCTTTCCTGTACCTTTTCTTTGCTTAAGAATTAAGTTATATTGTACTAATGTACAATTTCCTATATATTTTCATTTGTTGACTGTTGGTAAGTACCTTCAGGGACTTTTATTATTATTTTGCAGCTTATTCACAGTATTCACAGCACATATCATAATGACTACAGAAGATGAACATCCAACAGATATTCTTGAATGATTAAGGAAATTATGTTAGAGGAGGTCACTTCTCAAGAACTTAAAATTAGCTTTAAGAGATTAGCCTAAATAAATTGTATGTAACTATGTTTGAAGTCTAAAGAAAGACTAAATGTGTAAAAAGTAAAGGATGTAATGACAGAAGAAAATATGCTACTTAGACAAGGTTTTTCTAGTTCCAGATGATTTTGTTTTTTTAATCTCAGACAAAGCTAAAGAATTTACAGTTTGGGAGACGAGTGGTTAACATCCACTTGTCATTTGCTCATAGATACAGTTGTAATTTATAGCTTTTAAGTGGATTTTTAGTGGCCCAACATCATATACACAATTAAGTTAACTGATATATTGAGTTAATGAAGATAATTATTATATGGTATAAAGAGATCAGCATAATTTAAACAAGATCACTTTTAGGAAATGATAAAAACAAACAACTGGGAATATATATTAGCAGAGAAGATATGAAGGCAGCCAGATGAATGAAGGTATATTAGGGCATGGTATCTATTATGCAGAAGTCATTGATCATTTTAACCATAATATTGCAGCATTATAAGGAACTCAAGTTAGTAACTGAGCCTTCATCCCTGAAGTATCACATCCAGGAAATAACTAATTACTGAGTGCTATTTCTCCATGTAGTTGCATATTCTCATTACTGATAGAAACACACTAGGAAGTTAGAAAGCTTTCTAGTTTATTGGAGCCAATGAATAAGAAGGAATTCAATTTAAAATAAAAATTGTACCCTTATTATTCTCTCTGGAATGTCATATATTATACATCATCAAAGAACTTCGATCATGAAGCATTTCCATTTCACTTCAACAAATAGTAGAATTATAATTTTTATAAATTGATAAAACCAAATTATTTTGATTTATTATACTTTAATAACTAAAGCATCACTACATAATGGATTTTCTTCATGTTGAAGATTATTCCATGTCATTTAAAATGTGGCATACAGCTATATCTCAGAAATATTGCAGGTTCAGTTGCAGATTACCACACTAAAGTGAAGGTGTCAAACAAATTTTATTGGTGTACCAAATTTTTTTGGTACTAGAATGATATATTTATATTATTGCTCCCTTCCATTTTAATTTAGATTTTTGCCCTCAGGACTTATGTATATGTAAGAAATGTTATTATAAATATACTTATTTTTTTCCACTGAGAATATACTGTAAGAAAGATGTTCATTAACCTGGATTTGTCCATAAAAATATCAAGAATTATTATAAACTTTATTATAGTAAGTGCTCAATAGCAAATGTCTAAATAAAAGTACATACTTTAATTCAAAAATAGTTTATCGATGCTGACTATAATCTAAGACTTTAGAAATTCAGAACCTTTTAAATGATGATTTTTGCTTTGACATTGATGACTTCTGACTGATTAGGATGTTGATTATGGAAGGTTGGAATAACTGTGGAAATTTCATAAAATAAGACAACCAATGATATTTGCCATATGAATCGACTCTTCCTTTTACAAGACTTCTCTGTAGCATACAATGCCATTTGGGTAGCAATTCACTCATTTTAGAATCTTTTATAATTGGAATAGCCTCTCAAATATTGCCATTGCTTTATCAACTAGGTTCATGTAATAGTCTAAATCCTTTCTTAGTATTTCAACACATTCAGAGAATCTTCCACAGGAGTAGATTCTATCTCAAGAAACCACTTTGCTGCTCATATAAAACATTTGTTCCAAAAGATTGAATTTACAGTAATACGTGAGATAATAAGTAATACGTGAGTACATAAGGTACCACATGAACTTCTTATTTTTATGAAGTTTATATTCCCACTAAAGGAACAGAACATTTAAAAGAATAAGTAAATAGGCTCGGTGCTTGTAGCTCAGTGACTGGGGCACCAGCCACATACACTGGACTTGGCAGGTTTGAATCTAGCCCGGGCCAACTACAAACAAAAACTAGCCGGGCATTGTGGTGAGTGCCTGTGGTCCCAGGTGCTTGGGAGACAGAGGCAGGGGAATCGCTTAAGCCCAAGAGTTTGAGGTTGCTGTGGGCTATGATGCCACAGCACTCTACCTAGGGTGACATAGTGAGACTCTCTCACAAAAATAAATAAATAAATACTATTTTCATTGGTGAAATGCCACTAAAAACTAAAAAAATAAAACAACTTAGGAGAAAATGTAGAGAAACATATTAGGAGACAGATGACTTTTAGAATGGAGTTCATCTAAAACTCTACAGGGGGTACTATAAACTACATGTAGTAACAGATAAAAAGAGAAAGTGATTATGTGGGCTATGTGGTGATCCAGGAGAACACAGTCAAAAGCTTGTTATAAAATTAGACATTTGGAATATCCTGAGTTTTCATATTACATTACAAATGACACTAAGAAACTTAAAATTCTAGATAGCACTCTCTTAAGTAAGTGGATCTACATCAAACATTAATAATTCTTTAACCTTTCAGAGATAACAGAAGCTTTCATAAATGAGTGTAATGTTTAAGTCATTTAAAAGACCATTGGCTTTCTCAAATGAAAAAAAATTAGTGATGACTATTTAGGTTTAAATCATTTAGATTCATTATCATTCATAGTACAGAGGTACTAGAGTGGTATATTTATATTATTGATCTCTTCCATTTTAATTTAGATGTTTACCCTCAGGACTTATGCAAATGTATGTGAGAAATGTTATTATAAATACATTTATTTTTCTCCACTGAGAATATACTGGAAGAAAGATGTTTGTTCATTAACCTAGATTTGTCCAGAAAAACATCAAGAATTATTATTATAGAATTAAGACAGTGTGGTACTGGTGCAAGGATAAATAGACAGAGTAGAGACATAAGGAACTATTACTCCCTGCACATGTGGTAAACTGATAAATACAGGAGCTCTTTTTTATAGGTCATTGTGAAAAATGTGGGTTGCTTTGTAATTTCTGTAAGATAGAGTATCTATGTAGACAAAAACTAACATGGATGACAAACTGATAAAATAAACCAAAATCAATTTAAGGTGGATTATAGCATTAAATGTGAAAATCAAAACTGGATACTTTTAGAGGCAATGAAAGAATGTCTTCATGGCTTTATTCTAGGGTAGGTTTTAGTAAACAAAACCCACAAATAATAACCTAAAATATTAATAAGCTCAACATGAGTAAATTAAAAGCTTTTCTTCATATAGGACACCATCAACAGTAAAAGACAAGCCACAACTAGAGAAAAGGTATTTTAAACATACTTAAGAATTAGTATCCAATATGTAAAATAAATTCTAAGAATCAAACAGAAAAACACAGACTAATGGGTGTAAAAAAACGCTTTCTTTAATTGGATCTGCTAGTATATATCCTATCTCCTGGAAATGGCATTTGTGTTATGTAATGTAGAGGAATTTATAAGCATCAGAAAATAACATCAAAAGTATATATAATAGTAATATTTGTAAGTTAACAAAATGGGCAACATCAAAATTTTCTTCAGTGATAGAAGAAATGAGTAAGTTATTCCATATATATTTTATCAAATAATATCTACATGTACTAACACATGTGAACCAACTTGTACTATGCACTTTACTATGAGTAGATCTCAAAATAACAATATAAATAAAATACATAATAAAAATGTCCCAATAGAAAAATCTTACACCTACATACATACAAACAAGATGAATGTGTGAAAAAAATGTAAAATAAGGGGATGATCATATTGAATTCATTTTAGAGAGGAAAGAATGAGAATGGATGTTACTGTCTTTTTTTGCAGTTTTTTTTTTTTTTTGCAGTTTTTGGCCAGGGTTGGGTTTGAACCCCCCCCACCTCCAGAATATGGGGCCAGCACCGTATTCGTTGAGCCACAGGCACCGCCCAATGTTACTGTTTTTTTTCTTTTCTTTTCTTTTCTTTTTTTAAAGTTAAACTGAGTCATATTTATATGGGGATAGTTTCTTTTTTTTTTTTTGAGACAAAGTGTCACTATATTGCCCTCGGTAGAGTACCTGGCATCACAGCTCACAGCAACCTCACACTCTTTGCCCTAAGTGATTCTCTTGGCTCAGTATTCCAAGTAGCTGTTACTACAGGCACCCGCCACAATGCCCGGCTATTTATATGGGGATAATTTTGCTACTTATTTATACATTAGAAATAAATTCTTTTTGAGAGAGAGTCTCAGTTATCCTGGGGTTGAGTGCTGTGAAGTCAAAGCTCACAGCAACCTCAAATTCTTGGGCTCAAGCAACCGTCTTGCCTCAGTTTCCAGAGTAGTAGGGTTACAGATACTCTCCACAATGCCTGGCTAGTTTTTCTATTTTTGGTAGATAGACAAGTTCTTGCTCTTCCTTATCTTTTTTCTTTCTTCCTTTCTTTTTCTTTCTTTATTTCTTTCTTTCTTTTTTTGGAGATAGAGTCTCATTTTGTCTCCCAGTAGAGTGCGGTGATGTCATAGCTCACAGCAACCTCAAATCTTGGGCTCAAGCGATCTTCTTGCTTCAGCCTCCCAAGTAGTTGACTGAAGGCACCTGCCACAATTTCCACACCGCTTGGCTATTTTTAGAGATGAAGACATTGTCTTCCTCAGGCTGAACAAACAATCCACCCGACTCAGCCTCTTAGAGTGATAGGATTACAGGCATGAGCCACCATGCCAAGCCTTTAAATCAAAATTAAACACCTATATGATATATATAAGAAACAGTGTCTGTAATTAAAATATGAATTCTCAATATAATTAAAATTAAAATTTTAAGCTAAAAAGAATAATGTAATAAATGGACCAATTTAAACAAAAACAAACTAAAAATAATGAATTTGATTTTATCAAACGTTTTTGAAAATTTATTCCATATCTTCCTTAACTTGCTAAACAATGGCAATGTATGATAAAATTAGAGATTTTACTCTTTTTTTCATGATTAGGTTAGCCAAAGGTTTATTTATTTCATTGACCTTTTCAAAAAAACAACTTTTTGATTTATTGATCTGTTGTATAATTCTTTTGTTTTCAATTTCATTTAATTCTGTTCTAATTTTGGTTATTTCTTTTCTTCTGCTTGATTTGGGATTGTAATGTTCTTCCTTCTCGAGTTCCTTAAGATGTCCCATTAAGTTGTTAACTTCCTCTCTTTCCATT
>CAUYON010187850.1:0-20284 GCA_963573935.1 Arctocebus calabarensis
GAAGTCTGCTGGCAGCTTTAGTATAACTCACTCCAGTGTTCTGTGAGCTCAGGAGGGCCCCCCCCAAGCCAGTAAATTAGCCTGGGAAGGTTGATGCCTCTTTCCCCGCCTTGCCCCTCTGTCGCACCCAGTCTCTGGTAATCCTGCAGGGCTGTGGTCCAGTTCCCTCCAATGAGCAGATGCTCTAGAGGTTTGCACCTGCCTAGGTCACATGGGGCTCTGTGGCTCCTCAGCCAGTCCACCAGTTGTGTCGGTGTTGGCATGGGGGGAAGGTGAAGCCTAATAACCTGGGTACTTGTTGGGGGCTGGAGCGATTCACTCAGTTCCAGCCCTGTCCCTGATTGATGTAAAGTAGATGAAAAAGCTGATAGAACAGAACAAGTTTGCAGAATTTCTGCCCAGTGGAGGAGATGCTGGGCTGCTAATAGTCCTGAGATTCAGCCCTTTGTTTCAGCTGTCATCCCCTGAGGGCCAGATGTGGCCGAAATTTAGCAAAGCTTTGGTCTGCTTTTTGGACCAAATAAATATATTTTAAAAATAAAATTTATTTTTATTTAAAAGCAGACAGCCGCTTTTTGGCTCACTCTCTCACCGCTCCGAGCCGGGAGAACAGCACAGACCATCGGCAAGCCACACCCTGTCCACACCCCTCGAGAAAGTGTTCAAGAATCTGGACTCCATGGGGGACAGACCTCCAGACCTCAGGGTGAGAGTGAGGGGAGTGCTGGGAGTTCCAACTTGCAGGTAGAGAATATATACAGTTTTATACAGCTTTATGCCTGGCAGGAGAGTGCCGCGGCACAGGGGAAGGAGGTCCAGTTTTTAGAGAGTCTCTACTGTGGGGTAGAGTGGGAAGACATCTGAACTCTGCTCACTTGTTTGTATGGAGGTATGGCGTATACTGAGAGCTGTTCTCTTGGGGGAGGGGAGTCCCGTCCACTTGGTGATGTGCTCTCTACCTTTTATTTGTATCCTTGGGGTCGCAGGTCGCTCCAGCAGGGTTGATGTGTGTTCCTCGACCTTGTTTCTTGGCTCAACTCCAAACTGTTGGCTTTCTCGCTAAATTTCTGTCCTTTAACTCTCCTTCTGGACAGGAGCATCTGCAGAAAGCTGGCTACTGACTGCCATCTTGGCTCCTCCCCCCCCAATTAATTTTAAACTCTCATGTTTGTCTTTATTTTATCCAGAGCTTAACTAGTGTGTTGAACATCTACATCTATCTTGCTTATTATTTCATTTCATTCGTATAAATTATCTCTCTAAGCCCTATTTCCTGATATAGTCTATATTTGTGTATTGTCTCTCATTCCCCTTATACTGGAAGATCTACAAAGTACAAACTTTGATATATTACTGCTGTGTCTTCAGTATCAAGAACAATACCAAACTCAATATATGTGTTCCTTAAATACATGTATTACTTGAATTAGTTACTTGAATTACTTGTGGTATCAAAAGAGCATGCTAAACATAATCTGTGCTTAATAAATATGTCTTGCATAAATGAGCAATGAATAATAACTGACACTTACATATATTTAATCTATCCTAGATACATTCTAATTGCTATAAATGGATTAATTTCATTTTATTCTCAAAATGCTTTCTGAGGCAGGTGGCATTATTTTCCATTTTACAGATGAACAAATTAAGTTATGCAAATAGGCAAACAAACCAAAATAAACTGTATATATCATGGAATTTCAAGCACACAAAGGAAAGGGGAAAAAAAGGCTTGAGGATTCCCATGGTTTTCACAATGTAGCAATGAGTCATATGTACTGTCTCAGGGGAATGGTAGTACCTTATAAATTAATTCCACCCCCAGCAAAAATAACTAACTACATTTTAAAAAATATTACCTACATCCTAAAAAAAATTACTTCTTATAAAGTTTTGTTTTAGAAACAACTGGAAAGGTAGATGCATAGTCTGCTTCCATGGACAAATATGCCTGGCATGACTGGAGGATGCAAAGCAGAAAGGATAAAGATTCACAGTTCTCAGCTATCTGTTCTCAAGTATTCCTTCCTCTAACCCAGTGGTTCTCAACCTGTGTGTCATGATCAGTTTTTAACAATGAAAATACACTGTGGCATTAGGAAGGTTGAGAACCACTGTTCTAACCCATTCCCTCTCCCCAGAGGAAGGTGCATTTAACTCTTCTCACCACTAGAACAATGTCAACCAGTGAAATCTCTAAGCGGTAAACTATTTCTATGATGTTTGGGCCCCTCCAAGAGAGCTAGCTAACAACCTAGCTCTCTCTTCACCTAAGGAACTTTCACTCCACTTAGTTCTTAGAAGATTACATTTAACACTTTCTTTTTAAAATCATCTCATGTTATTATAGTTGA
Organism: Arctocebus calabarensis; assembly: GCA_963573935.1. Classification (NCBI taxonomy): domain Eukaryota; kingdom Metazoa; phylum Chordata; class Mammalia; order Primates; family Lorisidae; genus Arctocebus; species Arctocebus calabarensis. The sequence continues at coordinate 2,358 of CAUYON010187850.1, forward strand.
GAACAGAATCTTCACCATCTACTATAGCACAATTTTGATTCATGCTTAAGATGTTTTCTAGGACCTTCATTTGAGTATTTTCGGTGGGAATAATTTATATTACCAATAAAAGTGATGAAAACGGCCTTTGTCTTTAATCCCACTGAAAAAGTAATCACTGATATTCAATAGCTTAGAGGAAACTTAGCCTTACCACTGACTTAAACTTTATGATCTGTGAATTTTGATTACATGAGTTTTTCAATTGCTCCTATAATGGGCCTAAATTGTCAAATAAAAAGAAATTAAATTGTGGAGAAAGGAATTGGTGTCAAAGAGCTAATGAAAAGCCAAGACAAAGCAAAACATGCAATAGCTGGAGTAATTAGGACTTCAGCAGTGGACAGCGCAGAGGTGGCAATGTTTTTGAAATCTTTATAGTTTAACTTATAATAGTCACATAGATTTCTGTTTGTATAGGAAGGAGGTCAGGGAATAATGTCATTGCAGAATTCAGTCAAGTTTTGCCTATCCAGGACCACCCATCAAGAAGGAAAAAAGTGAGTTTTCTATTATTCTTCAGTCATAAGCCATACAAAAGTCAATGACAAAATTAATTTAGGTATTTTAGAGATAAGACATATATACACCACTTATTTTTTAATGTTATAGAAAATATAAATCCCCATTCCATAAATTATAAAAATATCTGCCTCAATGTCATTCTATTGACTAGTAGAGAGACAAGGACAAGTTTGAAGAGTGCTGGTCCTTGACTAAGCTTCCTCCTGTTCCTATGCAATGGGACTCAGTCTATTAGCATCTGTTAGCATCTTCACTTGTTTTCTGTCTTACTTCTACTAGCTAACAGCCTAGCACTCTCTTTATTTAAGCAACTTTTACTCCTCAAACCACTAAAATCCAGCTGTTATCCCCCTGTAGCTTCACCAACCAAACTGCTTTCAAAATATTTTAGGGACTTATGGCTGAAAAATACCAAGAACGCCTTTTAGTCACTACCTATTTTATTTGTTTTGCAGTATTTGCCATCATCTCCTGCTCATTCCTTAGATTTGTAATAAACTTGTTTTCAACTCACATTTCTATCATCTCCATCTTTTCTTTTCTTTCTTTCTTCTTTTCTTTTCTTTTCTTTTTTCTTTTTTTTTTTTTTTTTTTTTTTTTTGTAGTTTTTGGCCAGGGGTGGGTTTGAACCTGCTACCTCCAGCACATGGTGCTGGAGCCCCACTTCTTTGAGCCACAGGCGCTGCCCATCTTCTCCATCTTTTCAATTAACTCCTGGTCCTCTAATACCTGCCACAACCTTGTGCAATCAAGGTTTCTATCTTCTGCTCTTTGAGTTCTCCCTGATTCCCAAATCTTTATATCTCAAGTCCCATAAATCCATATCCAACAACCAAATGAACATGACTCACTTGGATTTTCCATAGATTCTCAAACTCAGCATGTGTCAAAAGGAACTTACCTCTCCCCTCCTCCTAAATTTCTATCTAAGTGAAAGATGCTGCATTCCTCAGGTACCAGAGTAAGAGGCTTAAGAAAGACTTCCTTTACTGCTTGTCTCCTTCCCTTACATTGGTTCAACTTGGGCATCTTTTTCTACATTTTATAAATACCCCTAAGTATATTTCCTCCTCTCAATGCCCACTGCCTCCTCTGGATCATGCCATAACATTATGCATATCCCTTCCTTAATCTTCTTCCTATGTCTTCTCTGCTGCTTACAAGTTACCATCTCTCACAGAGCAAATGTCACCTTTTCTCCCCTATTTAAAAGCCTATAACATCCAAACATCTGTTCTATAACATGCAAAGATTTTGCCAGAACCTTGTAAGCCAAGATAAGGCAATAGGATTGTATTTTAAGTGCAGTGAAATTCACTGAAAGGTTTTATTCAGGTGTATGCATTAATCTGATTGGCATTTGGGGGGTGCTATTGTTGTTTGATACAGTTTCACTTTGTTGCCCAGGCTGGAATGCCATGGTGTCAGCCTAGCTCACAGCAACCTCAAACTCCTGGCTTCAGGCAATTCTCCTCCCTCAGCCTCCCGACTAGCTGGGACAGGCACCCACCACAATGCCTGGCTTACTTTTCCATTTTTAGTATAGATGGTAGTCTCTTATTAGGCTAGTCTCGAACTCCTGAGCTCAAACAATTTTCCCAGAGTGCTAGGATTACAGGTGTGAGCCACTGTACACAGCCCTAATTGGCAAATTGATATCATCACTCTGGCTGTGGGTATTGGATTATAAAATGGCAAGATTGAAAGCAAAGATACCCTTAAGGAGTCTGGCAGTCCAGGTGATCAGGTGATGGCACTAAGGTTTTGAATTTAAAGACAAACAGGTAACCAAATTCAATTTTATGGGGATAGAAGCAATATGTCTTACTATTAGGTTTAATAATGCAGAGTAAGGAAATGAAAAAGAAAAGACTCAGGTGGCTCAATAATTGTGCTGATTACTCAATTTGAGAAGAAGACTATGAAAGGGAGTTTTTTTGGAACAGAGTGGGGGGACTGGGGAAAATTAGGTAATCTGTTTTAGACATGTTTAAATCTGCGATTCCTATTAGACATTGCTATGGACTGAGTTGTTTTCCCCGCCCCATAAATTCAAATGTTAAAACCCTAACCACATAGATAACAATATTGGAGATGTGGCCTTTATGGGGGTGATTAAAGTTAAATGAGATCATAAGATAAAGCCCTGATCCACTAGAACTAGTGTCCTTATTAAAGGGGAAGAGACACCAGAGATTTGTTTTTCTCCACCATATGAGAACACAGTATCTGCAAGCCAGGAGGAGAGCTCTCAGCAGAGACTGAACCCCATTGTCCCTTAATCTTGGACTTTGCCACCTCCAAAGCTTTGAGAAAATAAATTTCTATCTTTTAAACCACCAGTCAATGGTATTTTGTTGTGGCAGCATGAGTTGACTAATACAGAGATCTTGGTAAGAAAATAGTTTATGATATTAACCTGATTTTATTTTTCTCATCAGATATCCATGCCATTCTGTACCCAATTGAATTAAGGTAACCATCTATCTGACTATAGAATCCAGAGAATAGAAGGGGACATTATGACTTTGGATCCTACTAAAATGTAGAGAGGCCCCCTAGCACTGATAAGTGCTTAGGTTATATAATAAGGTAGATCAAGCCTTTGCTCCAACTACTGCCTCATCTCATTTATCTCCTCAAGCAGCCAGAAAAGAAGAAACCCTGGAGTTAAAAGGGAACAAAGGAATGATGAAAGTGGAGAGGTCAAGACTGGCTGAGCCTAAATGTGCCACATGGATGGGAATGGGGACTAGGTCAGCAAAGAGCCACAGTGAGAAACACTGGTCAGGCACCTTGGAGCCATGTGGAAGTCATTATATGATGAGTGCCCTGACCTACATTTATGCAACTGTTGTCCATCCCTTCTGCCCTGATGCTGTGAAAGCTGTTCTTTTCATCGATGACTAAGAAAAGCATCTCTTTAATAGTCTCTGGCACTTCTCTCAGCCACTACTTAGCAGGAGTGACTCCTGTTGGTCCTCCTTTCTTTGACCCTTCTCTGACTTACTACATATGGACAAATAGGCAAGTCATTACACAAAATGCCAGAGATTCATAAGCCTTGAGAAAGCTCTGGACACTTCCTAAACTAGACAATGATGAAATATATTCAAGTAGGTAGTTAGATATGAGTCTCAGGCTCAAGAGAGTTATAACACAAAGAGAAATATAAAGCCATGGAAGTGAATAGGATCACACAAGGAAGCCAAGTTCCGAAGAATAACAATAGCTAAAAACCATTAAATAATGAACAGAGTGGCCAGTGTGGTGGGAAGCTAGCCAGGAGAACAGGTACAGAAGTCAAGGGCCAAAAGGGTTCAGAGAAGGACCTTAACATCATGCCACACATTGTTGAGAGAGCCAATAAGGACAGAAAAAGAGTTCATTAATTTTGATGACATAATAAAATAAAAATACAGAAATGGAGCCAGATTGGAGGATACTGAAGAGTGATGGAGATGAGGAAGCAGAGGCGGAGAGTGTACAGATCTTTCAATAAATTTAGATATGATGTGGGACACAGAAATGAGTCAGTGGTTAGAAGTACTTAAAGGGTTAGCTTCTTTCCTGTCTCCTCCTCTTCCACCATCTTTTGTTTTTTCAACATGGGAGATAATCAGAAAATGTTTAAGCTGATGGAAATGCTGCAGCAGAGAAGAAGAAATTAATTATCAGAAAGAAGCAATATTAGAGATAAATGTCTATACAAGGCAATTGTGGAGGCACTGGCTTGACTGAAGGAAGGACACTGCATCCATGGCAACAGGAGGAAGGAAAGAGAAGATAGTACGCTACAGAGAGCCTATATATTTGGCTTCAGGAAGATGAAGGAGTTATTATAGGGTATTATATTTAAAAAAAATGAGGTTTAAGATAATCAACTGAAAGTATTTAATAGATAAGGGGAAGGGGTTGAGGAGAGAAGAAAAACTGGTAAGAGTTGCCTTAACAAATTCCAAATTGAGAAATTTTAGCAGAATTACTGAACATTATTAAGAATTTATTTAAAGTTTTAATCACAAATTAAAAATTAAAGCCACTAGACTAGTTGTGTGTTTTTTCTCCAGTAGTGTTTTGGGTCCAGGAGAGATGAGCATGAATGTTTTTGCAGGTGTTTGGTAGAGGAAGAAAGGCAAAGAATCTGAGGGTATTTTGTGACTATGGTAAAAGGATGACTTTCCTCTGAGATCACACTGCTTCCTGGATGTACTTGGAGCCTCTCTATTATCACACAGAAATGTGAGTGCTGTTTCTGTGTATTCTGTGTTATTAGAACATAAAACAGTAGTTTCTATTTCAGCTCTGTAGTTTCGAAATTCAGCAGGCACTAAATAAATGTTTCCTGACAAAGCATATGAAGAATCTTGGGAGATAAGGCAACATAGAAATATATTTTAGTAGATATCTTTTAAATCACAGAAGATATAGAGTGAATTTGAATACCCGAGTTCCCATGGAAATGAGAAGCACAGCCATAAACCCTGCAATGGCCAAATCCTAAGAGGGAAAAACAAATGTGGTGAGAGCACAGAATGCTGAAAACGTGTGAAGCCCAGGAAAAGCAGTGGGCCCTGAAGACCAATGCCTTCTTCAACATGGGCAGAGGTAATATAACATTGACAAAACAATCTTCTGATAGTTAATGGCTACATGATCTATTTCAGAATGCTAGGGTTTCAGGGACAACGGGTGTTTTACAACCACCAACAGGAGCTTGTTGCTGTAACATAGCAAGTTAAAAATACACCCAGCACAGGGTTTTAATTACAAGGGATCATAATAACTTCTCTTGTCCAAGTGCTGGCAAAAGTAACTTCAAGAAGTGTACTAAGAAACTGACCATTTGAGGTTGAGAATAGGGAAAGTAAAGCATTTACATGCAAAAATTATTTTGTTTCAATTTTATTGAGTACCTACTGTGTTCTAGGCATTGTATTCATTTATAAAATCCCAAGTACATAGCTTATTGGAATAGCCTTCCTTACTTAATCAGGAGCAATGTGTTGTGTTTATCGTGTACATCTCTGTGTGTATAATAAATTATACATCTCTACATTCTTTGTCAATTTTTCCCAGAAATCATTCCTTAGAATACTAGAGTCCCATGAGACATTTAAAATTGTTCTAGGGAAGGAAAAGTTTCCAAACATAAGTTTTAGAAGCATTAAGTTAAATGAATTTCTTTATGGAAGATCTTCTATGATCTAAGGAGTAAAGTGCCAAAAAAGGGGAAATAAAGTAATCACTACCAAATTTATTTGATTGTAGACTGATTTTTCATGAAACAACCTTTAACAATTCAAATGATTAGTGTTTCATTGCTTAACAAATTATAAATCATTTCATACTGTATGTTTTTTATTAAATATGTACAGTGTATATTATATATGTATACTCACATGTTAATTATCTTCTTCTATTCTCATTTTCACCCCCAATTTTGAATAAATTGTGGAGGTATTTTATCATATGTTTATTTTTAAAAAGTAAATTTTTTATATTAATTGTAGGTATTTTAATAAGCAGCAAGTAACTATCATTATACATATCCTTAACAAGTTTATAAACAGGACAATGGAGAAAGAAAGAAAACATGAAATATTTTCTCTCAAACTAGTATACCAAATAAACCTTCTTCACTTCTCAGAAGAGGTATCCTTCAAAATATCAGTTAAACCAAGTATTTAACAAATGCAAGAAATACTTGGCATTATTTCAAACTCTTGAACATTAGTAAAATTGTTCTTGATGTTTTATCTGCATGCCTTTATCCAAAAATATCACAGTATTCTACAAATATTTCTTAGGTTTTACAAATAATTTTCAAAACTCATTATGCCCAGAGAAACTCAGTTTGGCTAACACAATTGGAAATCTTCACATTTGTTAATTTTAAGCTTTCAGTCCCTCCTAGATTCCTTCATGTTTCCAGTACTACATCAAATATCTTCAGCTCTGTAGAACAAGGCAAATTGTTAAAGACCAAGTGTGGCAATTCTACGTTTAATGTAAATGCATGAATGGTAAAATCAGTTGATTCAGGGATATGTGTTATAGTTCAGGATTTATTTATCCTCAAGGATTACGTTTACTGTATCTTTTCACTTTGACACAATTGGCATGCACTTAAAAAGTCGTTTACAATGAAAGTAATTCAGAGTCAAAGGGAAGTCAATGAGGCCCCAAACAATATAAAAATAATGATATTCTGAGGACTCTCATTGCACCCCATTTAAAAAAAAACAAAAAGGGATAAAAAAGAGATTATGCACTATCCATTCTATTTTAAACACATTGAGTTTTTTAAAAAAATCATCATTAATGTTTAAATACCTTTAATGGTTTCCCATTATCTGCAAGATCAAGTCCATACTTTAACTTGACAAATGTAATCTTTTACCACATATTTTTTCCCTCTTCATCCCTCACCACACTACCCAGCTCCTCAGGTTATACTCAGTTTCCCACTGCTCCTTAAAATTACTCATTCTTCTCCAAACCTTTGCACACTGTTCCTAACGTCTGAGATTCTCTTCTTTTCCCCTAACTTTCAAGACCCAGGGAAGATTTTACCTCTTCTTTGAAGGTTTCTTGGACTCTCCTGAGGCTATTTCTTTCTTTTTTTTTTTTTTTTACTCACAGTATTTTAAACATTTCTCATCTGTGAAACTATTTTTTTCTCCTGTTAGACTGAATTTCTTGAAAACAGGTACAAATGACTTATGTAATCATTTTTGTGCCTCTATCACCTTAGTCCAGTATCTGGCCCACAGAGAAAACTTAACAAATGTTTTATAAGCAAACATTAAATAAATGTTTAAATGAATAACTTGAAATAAAGTACAGTCCTAATATTTTATTATTTAACTGTCATTAATAGGTAAATTGAGATATAAAAAGATATCATCACTTTACCATTGATAACAGTTTTTCAAGAGTGTATTTTCCTTTCCCTACTTTAACTCTACTTAATATTATATTTTACCAAAAGACACAAAAAAGTTCAGCCAACTTGATATTTTAAATGTTTATAATATGTTAGCAATATAAAAATATTTCAAAGTCTTCATTAGCTTTCCACAATGCAAAGAATATAAAAATGTATATTTTGAGACCATTGTCATTGATTTTGTTGAAATTATTCTTAAGAATGGTAATGACTTAAAGGAGGTCTTTCACCACAATGTTTCTGCAATACAGAAGCATAAAGCCTAGAAGTGCCTAGATAAATTGCCTCAGGCCCTAACAAGAGTTTCTCTCATTTTATATCTAAAGGTTTACGATTCTACTATTGGAGCCTCAAAAGCTGCCATCTTAACTCTTGTGATTTTTCCAAAACAGATAGGGCTTTTCTTATGTGATGATCACTATAAACTCAGTCATATCCTTCTAGTTCATGAAGGTTGTGATGTAATACCACGAGTTACTCTTATCTGCCTTAAGAAGCTCTAAAAACCCTACATGGTTTCAAACATTTGTCTACAATATTAGTTGAACGTTTTATTTTTTCTGGTAATGAGCTCACTTGAGAATTTAATAGTTCATTTCGAATAAGTAGTTAGTAGAGTTGAGCAGTTAAAACTATTGGCATTGGAGGCAGTATGCAAAGCCAATAACCCTAGCTGTGACACCACACTGATCTTATAAGCCAACTGCATGCCATCTAATCAGTTCTACCATGAGCTTGGCCCAAAAATACATAAGTGAACAAATGAGAAGCATAGGAATGATGATCACAGAGATAATAAGATGTTGAAAATGATGGTGATACAAATAGGCAATCTTTTGCACATAGAACTAAAATTCTGTCACAAGTTGTGAGCATAGTCATTTCTCCATGGTGAATACTTAGCAAGTTGTTGTTTTGCTTGAACTTACTTAGGCTCATACTTAAATTGAGTTAAAAAACCATAAATATTCATAGAATATCCTTGAAGACAGTTTATTATAAACACCAAGAGATAAAATGAAGTTTTCCATTTTAATGTGTCATCTCAAAGGCTCAATGACAGTTCTCAAACTTCCCAAACTGAAGTTTATTGAATTTTTAATAGTAAATTCATCCTAAATAATTTCTTATACATGATCCTCTTATATTTATGGAACAACATGGGGAAGTTATAATTTACCAACAACGAGAGAACTTGATGTACAATAATTTGATTTAGGTTCAAGCACAAATTTCAACTGAATATACCATGAAGTTAGTTTGCTAAAGGGAGCCTCACCTACTAGCAAGCATCTACCTTTCAATATAATTCGTTATTCTCTCATTTTGAACATAAATAATAATACTTCTAAAATATTTGAATTTATTTATTGGAGAAAAGACCTCTAAAAATAAAATCAACCACCAGTTGTCACTATGGAGTGAAGCAGACAAGCCCAGCATAAAATGGTGGATGTGAGGAAACATGCCCTGGTTAGACAAGGGCTCAGAAGAAAGCAAGTGAGTTTTCTTTCCACAGCCACACCACACCTAAACTCATATTTCATCAATTTCATTTTTGCTAAAGTGTGATGTTAGTGTTTAGGGATGAAATATGAACTTGGGATAAATTATGAAAGCCAATATCAAATTTGCTGATGGCTCTATGTTGTGAGTAATTCTACCATATTTTCCACTGCATATAATAAAGAATAATTTGTGAAATTACTTCTATGGAAGCTTTAACCTGTATATATCATGAGCATATAATAATAAATATTGTAAGGATGATGGTTTTCTACCTAAATTGTATTTGGGGAAAACATCAAGAGTCTACAGAAACGTATCTCTAAAGCTATAAGAAGCACATTCCTAGTACAGGCACAGGAATAATTTTTATCACGTGGCAAGATTTTTTTTCATATGAAAAAACATAAAACCTTATATAATTTGAAGTAAATTAGGAAGTAAACTTTTTCATTTGACGAAACAGAAAACCTTATATAATTTGAAGTAAATTAGGAAATTAGGAAGCATCATTAGAACATAATTTCATATATACATTAACCTCCCAAGCTAAAGAAACAAATAAAGATGGTTATTATAAAATAATATTCAGGTAAGAATGAAGATGGTTAGAAAAAATTACCTTGGTGAGACTATACTATGGAGAGAGAACACAAAATTTTAGGTGGCCAAAGCCAGAATGACCTCAACTCTAGGGCAGTGCAGCCAATAGAATAATAAAGCAGATTTATTTATCATTCTGCCAAATGCAGGGCACCAAGAGGCCAAATTTCCTTGGCACACATATCTGAAAGTGTGGATCATGGCATATCTCTTTTGAGACTCATTTAATAAATGTTTTGGCTAAAAGTGTAGAAATATATTGCTTTCTGTAACTTTGAATTTAAAGTTCTGCTAATATATCAAATGTGCAAAAGCTATTTTTATGGCTCAGTGTCAATTAACATGGCACCCCTTTCCTCTAATATCCTGACACACTCCTAGCCTTCCAAACCCTGATATGATGACATAAACACAATGGAAAAGAACTAAACACTGATGCCAATGGCTAAATGATTAAAACATCCTTATATTACATTGCTGAATAAGTATAAGCAATAAGTCATTAGCAGGTGAGGTAAAATCTGAAGAGTGAATTTTTTAGAAAGTCATATTATTGGAGGCAGGGTTTCATCCAAAGAGGATAGAGTAATGCACACTGTGAGAGCTACATAGAAAGTGAGTGGTTTAGATTTTTTTGGACATGATTGTAGGTCATGAAGAACCAGGGAATTGGTTTTGAAGTGGCAACAACTACGATGCTCAACAAGAGCAAACTGTTTTGGACCTTTGAGAATATACTGAGGTATGCAAAAGCAGAGCTGCTAATATATGTATTATTAGTTGAAATCAATAAATGAATATGTTAAAAATGCTCTAGGAAATGCAAAAGTAATTGCTAAAAGCAAAAAGATAAATGTTATTAATCAACATACCTTAATAATAGGTTATTTTGCAAGTCACTTCCCTTCTAGTATGTGTCTATGTGTATGTTATTATTTTATCCCCTTCTTTGCTACCACCTCCTTCTTCTACAAAGGCTAATGGTGCTGACTCAGCAGGTCAAGAGGCCCTTGTCCAGCAGTTGAGAAGCAATGTTACCTGCTATTCAATGTATTTCACCATTGCTTTCATCTGCTCTCTTTATGCATGATAAAATAGAAATTGTCATCCAAAATCACCATTGTCATTGATGCCTCAGTTTGGCAGATTCAGATATTTGAAAATAATATTGCAAACTATAATTATGTTCATAGTGACAGAGTTTATTTTTATGAAAAAATTTATGTAATTGATTTATAAATGGTTTCATTCCTGTATTAATAGAAACAAAGGATCTGAAAGAATCATTTTTTTTTCAGTTATACATTGCTACATGGGGGGAGTGAAATATATATCTTAAGGCCATTTGAAAACTTGGGGATTCACAACTTTGCAAGGATATAGCCCAAAGGTACACCAGAAAGTATAACAATAAGGCCTTCACATCTATCCTTTTGGAATGAAAATAGAATCTCTGTATTCTGTCCCTCATTTAAGTTTTGCAGTCCTATTATGATTTATAAGTGGATACCAAAACTCTTCAGAATCTAAAGTTCTCATTTATATAGTGATTCTACAACAGCTTCAAGTCACAATGTTTATGTAGTAGGCAGAATTATTTCTATGGCATTAGTGTTTCATTTAAGTTGACAATGTTGGTAACTGTTCATCCTTAAGGGTAAATAAAATTTATCTCTTTCTCCAAATCTACCCATTTTTTATCTCTACTCTTCTCCTTAAGGAGGGTCAGGACTTGCATAATGATTTAAATCCCAAGTCTCACATTGGTCACAGTCTCACTGGGTAGAGTTTTTTAAAGGGCTACTATGTAGAGCTTCCTTAAATGTGGCCCCTTTGAATATATTATTTTGTCCTACTCTGCTTTGCTGCAAGCATAGATACAGGTGACCCAGGCTAGGAATAAGCTATAAACCCTCACTCTTTGCCCTAAGTTGGCCTTTTCTCACAAAGAAGTAGCAAGAATAGGTATTTGGGTTTAAGCCTACACAATGGAGGTAAGTATTAAGTGGTGTTTCAGGGATAAAACTAAAACATGTGAAAAGAGAAAGTGAGCAGCTCCTATGAGAAATGAGAAATAAGAAAGTGATTAGGATAAAGTGATAAGAGAATTTTTAGGAGGTTTTGCTGTATGGGACACAGTGTAATTTCCTCTTTGCCATCTTCTCAGGAGATCTGCAATAAAGACACTATTTTTGAATTTTTATGAAGTTATAGTTGTATTTCTTTTAGACACAGTTAAAGGTTAACTTAAGGTAATCCATTTTTCTTTCGTTTTTGTAGATGATCCTGAGAACTTGGTCAAATACTATTGTCCAGTTTTAGTATTTCTTACATTGGTCTTTTGGTGGGTTAATGTGTTCTGAAAACTTAAGTCAGACATCATCATCATTTGTACAAAAAGAAAAAAACTTGGAGATGATATAAGGTATTCCATTTGAAGATAGGAAGAAGACTGCTTTTCCATAAATTACATTTAAATTTTTTTCATTTAATGGTTATGATCATTTATGAAGCCTTTTTGTAGCATTTGGTACTATGACTACATTCAACTCTTGACCAAAATTTGCATTTATTTATGGCATATATATTAACATTGAAATGAAGAAATCCCAAAATGCAACTTTCATTTGGAGCCAAGACCTATCCCCCCTCACCTGATTGTTTGATAATTATTGTCCATCAGAATTGCATGTATAATCTAATGAACAGATCTCACGAGTTTTAAATAGTTCAGGTTCACAAAGAATTTTACACAGAAAATAAATTATGTTGATATAAAATTACATAAAATTTTAAACTCCTTGTTTGATAAAAGTAAAATGTTAATAAATAATAGTAGCCCTTTGTCGAGATCTTACCCTGTACCAAATTCAGATCTAAATGCTTTACATACACTGTCTTCATTTAACCCTCTTACCAATACAATTAAGGCAGATACAATTTTGATCCTGTTGTACAAATGAAGAACTGGGAACATGGAGTACGAGACCTTGCTCAAGGTCACAGTGAGTCAGAGGCAGAGGCACAAACCAAAGCAGTTTGACTGACTACAGAACTGTGCCCTTAACTATTGTCTTACATAAATATTGATTTCAAATAATTGTTTAAAATAAAATCTGCCCCTTGAAATTAGCCCATGGTATTATGTAATAATGTTCATGTCAAAAATAGTATTGGATGTGGCTATCAACAATATTAAAATGTAATATATTGGGTCTTTTAAAAAATCTGATACTATGCTGATTATTGATTACCAATTGTTCCAAATTCACCCTTCTTGCTAACTCTGTAAAAATAGATCTGGACCCTTTAAATGATTTTTCTTTGCTATCTGACACTAAAGATCTCTCATTAGATGGCACTGAAAAGATATGACAGCAGGAAAAGAGTTGTGTTTCCTGATTTCCATGTTCTCACTGGGCAGGCTCCTACAAGACACAGTGTCTACCAGTGCCTGGAAGTCATGAACTTCCCCTAGCGTGGTTTCATAGTAGAATACCTCTGATAGCATACCTCCCCATGAACAGCTTTTTTTAGTACACCATAGGGTGGATCTGTCTCAAATTCCACCGATGTAGTATTACAGTGACGTCTATGCCATCCTTTAATAAGATCTAAATCTCAGCCTAGGGAATGAGACCTCATTATTGGGGTCTATCTCAGTTCAAAGAACAGTATTTTCTTTTATCTATTATTCATACACCCCTTTGTGTTCCGTTATTACTAGCCAATCCCATGCTAAACCAATCTTCTGATACATATGCACTTAACAATATGTTGCATTAAATTTTGTCTATTTATATTACTGTGTGATTTCTTTCTCCTAATTGGGCTCTGAAAGATAGAAGTATTTATCTCAAATGAGAAATCAAATTAAGGGTAGTTGCAAAAAGCAATTAACCAGATACATTTACTTTTTAAGAATGGCAAGGAAGGCGAGGTGCTGTGCCTCACTCCTATAATATTAGCATTTTTGGAGGCTGAGGTGCTTAAGCTCAGGAGTTCAAAACCAGCCTGAGCAAGAGAGACACTCCATCTCTACTAAAAATAAAAAAATTAGTTGGGCACTGTGGTGGGTACCTGTACTACCAGCTTTCTGGGAGACTGAGGCAAGAAGGTCCCTTAAGCCCAGGACCTTTATGGCCAAAGTTTGAAGTTGCTGTGAGCTGGGCTAATTCCACCACACTGTACCCTGGGGCAACAAAGTGATACTCTGTCTTTAAAAAAAAAAAAAATACTGGAAAAAGACATAAAATATATTATTAACAAACAAAAGTGCAATTATTTTATTTATCATATTTGTAATTATTCATTCACTTAGCAAGAAATGTTAAATGCAATAATCATAAGCCAATTCAAGATGAAATGTGTAATATTTTTATATTTTATTACTTTTATCTTATTATTTTATTTTCAGTTTTTATACTATTTAAGGAAAGCACCTCGCATACGAATGATGACTATATATTGCAAAGCATTTAGACTAACAAATTAAGTTTATTAAACTTAATAAAATAAAGCCCCAATATATATATATCAATAAAATTTAATAAATGTATGCTATAATCATTATCTGACTATGAAGTTTAATACATGTTTAAGTGACTTTTTTCTTTTGGCCACAAATATAGCTTATGCCTGTATTGTGCAGTCTTGGAAATGTTTCAAGCCAAAAAGTAAGAAAAAAAATTAGTTAAGTTTAATTTCTTTCAGTAAGTTATACCTAGGGAAATACATATTGGAATGTAAGAAAGTCAATTCTCATGTGTTTGAAGTGAAAAATTAATCAGAAAGCAGCAAGTTTGTGGAATCCCATAATACATCTATTGGTAATGTTAAAAATTCATAAAAGTTAAATATAAGGCAGTGTTGGCAGATCATAACATTTGATTTTCAAATATGAGGAGTTACATCACAAGTCTGACCTATTCACTTCCCACGACTAAATGGCCAGCATCGAGAAATGCTTACTGAAGAGTTCATTGCCCATTGAAAACATCTGACTCTTAAAACTTTTGTTTATGCATAGAAGTGTGACTTTAAGGACTGGAAAAATCTATGTTAACAAAAGCTAAACTTTTCTGAGACTTAAGACCACCCTGTGCTGTGACTTTCTCAGTTCTCATAAAATAAACTGGGTCTTACTTTGTCATTACTTAAGAGAAAGACCACCAAAGAAAATCCAAGGTGCGACTACATGCAGTGATTCAATAAACAGCCCCTTTTTTGGAACCAGCATTTAGCATTGGCTTCAAAATCGCATTCAAAGCTTTCAAAGATACCTCAACCACACACATAGTCTATGTAGGCTGCTTTGGTTCTCTGCTTTTTAACTTAGACATTACCTCTGAGAGACAGTGGAGAAATCAAGGATTGAAAGCAAAAATCCTGGAAGATTAATTCAACTCTGAGGGTGCTGAGAACATAAAGTTTGAATGCACTGTCTGTACTCAGATTCTTCCTGGATAAATCTTGACTCTCTCACTTGTACTTTTACCCTTAGGCAATTCACATGTCTTTCCTGAGCCTTGGTTTCCTCGTCTATAAAATAAATATAGTAAGTACAACCTCATAGAGTTCCTGCGTAGAATAAAGGAAATAATATAACTACAGGGTCCCAAACACAATAAATTAAATGTTTGTAGTTCCCTTTCCTACCATCCTCAATCCTTGGAACCAACTGTTCTGGAAAGAATCAGGTAATGACAAAAGGGAGGAAGGAGGTATAAAGGAAAGTATATAGTCATAAAAATTAGAACTAAAAAAAGGAAAGATGGAGAGAAAAGTAGAGGGCAATATAGAGGGCAACACAAATTATTTTTTTCTTCTTTATGCTCAAAGGTTTCTAACATTACATTTCTTGACATCAAGTAACACACTAGAAAAGGAAACAATGAAATACACTTTACAATGCAATCCAAGCACATTTTATCCAAAAAATCACTGGTTCCAGGTTTTTTTTTTTTTTTTGTAAAACATGGACATCTTCTAGTTTAATAGGTGAAGAAATGTCCATATGATCTGAAAGATTCTAAGTATTAAAATGCTTTTACTGTTTTAAATTACATGGCATAAATTCAGCCACACAAAACACAGGCAGTCCTCAGTTAAGAACAAGATAGATTCTATAGACTTGTTCTTAAGTTGAATCTGTACATGGGGTAGAACAGTTACGTTTACTATTACCTATAGTAGCCTCCTTTCGTAAGCATGAGTTGTATGATATCAGTTGGGTGTTTTTTAACTCAGGAACTATCTCTATCTTAATAAAAAAAAATGCAAAAGAAGATATTACCATGTGATACTACAGAAATACAAAATATCATCTGTGAATATGAGTATCTCTATGCATATAAACTCGAAACAGAGGTAAGAGACAAATTGTTGGAAACATACAAACTGCCAAGACTCAATCAGGAAGAAATAGCATTTCTGAATAGATAAGGTGCTCCTTATTCAAGCAGTAATTTTAAAAATCTTCCATTGAGAAAAATCCCCAGATCAGAATTCACAATCAAATTTTACCAGACCTGCAAAGAAGAGTTAGTACAGATGATAGATTATTCCACACATTGAAAAGAAGGGTATCCTCCCCCAACTATTTTATAAGGTCAGAGCACCTTAATATCAGTACCAAAAGAAGAAATCTATAGATCAATATATCTTATAAACAGAGATGCAATAATCCTCAGTAAAATACTAGCAAACAAAATTCAACAACACATCTAAACAATAATCCACCATGTCCAAATGGCCTTTATCTCACGGAGTCAAAGATGATTCAACATATGTAAATCAATAAATGTGATTTATCACATAAACAGAAGCAAAAACAGAGACTATATAAACATCTCAATAGATGCAGAAAAAAGCATTCAACAAAATATGGGGGAGGAGCCAAGATGGCGATCTATAGCCAGCTTTCCGCAGAGGTTCCCATCCAGTAGGAGAGTTAAAGGACAGAAACTCAGCAAGAAAGCTGATGGTTTGGATCTGAGCCAAAAGAAAAGGTCGAAGAGAGCACATCAACCCTGCTGGGGTGACCTGAGACCCCGAGGACACAAACAAAAAGGTACAGAGCACATCACCAGGCTGACAGGAGTCCCCTCCCCCATGAGAGAGGTTCGCAGTATACTCCATACCTCCATACAAATAAGCGAGCAGAATTCGGATGTCCTCCCACTCTACCCCATGGGAGAGACCCTCTAAAAACCAGACCTCCTTCCCCTAATAGGGTGCCATGGCGCTCTCCAGCCAGGCATAAAACTGTATATACTCTCTACCTACAAGTTGGTGTTCCTGGTGTTCCCCTCTCCTCTCACCCAAGATCTGGAGGCCAGTTCCCCACAGAGTCCAGATTGTTGGAGATTTTCTTGAGGAGTGTGGACGGGTGCAGACTGTAGCTGAACTGTGCTGGTTTTCCAGCTGAGGAGTGGTGAGAGGGGAGTGAGCCGAGTGAACCGAGAGGGGATCTGGCTGGTGGGAAGGTCTCCTGAGGCACGAAATGGCAAATGGCAACCAGCTCTGGGAACAATAGCAGGAGAGCTGCACACCTGGGGATGTTTTGAGGAGACTTGCCCTGTCTTCTGGGCAGCCAGGGGAAGCCGGAGGCTTCTCCAATGCCAGCAGAGCAGACTGGCAACCAAGGCACATGAAGGATTTGCCTGAGGCGGTACCGGCGGGACACAGTGCGGAGATTAGAATACTTGCAGAGGGGCTGCTTTGCATAACCTGGCCCTCAGGGGATGAAAGCTGAGACAAAGGGCTGGAACTCACAGACTGAGACCCATTTGCAGCCCCAGTCTGATCAGAGAAAATAGCCTTGACAGAAATAAATTCTGCAAACTTATTCTGTTCCAGCAGCAACATCAATCAGGGACAGGGCTCGAACTGAGTGAATTGCCCCACCCCCTGCCAAGTACCCAGGTTGTCAGGCCTTACCACCCCCTGCCAAACAGTGACAGGGAGTAGCGGACTGGTTGTGGAGCCACAGACCTCACTGTGACCCAGGCAGGTGAAAACCTCTGGAGCATCTGCTCATTGGAGGAAACTGGATCACAACTGTTAGAACCAACTGGGTGTGACAGAGGGGCAAGGTAGGGAAGGAGGCATCAACCTTCCCAGACTAATTCACTTCCTGGGGGGATGCCCTCCTGAGTTCACAGACCATCGAAGTGAATTATACAAGAGCTTCCAGCGGATCCCTGCTATCTAGTTGCCAGAGACTTTTTTAACTCTTCCATTTGAGATCAGTGCTGGCTAGGACAATTGATTGGGACTTCTTCAACTGGGCTAATCACCC
>CAUYON010187852.1:0-14342 GCA_963573935.1 Arctocebus calabarensis
GGGCACGATTCATATACATTCAGAAATGTTTTGATCGTACTGTTACAGATAGCCTTCATGGCATTTTCTTGATCACTATATAAAGACATTGATACTCTACATTTAATAAGTTTCCCCAGTACCCTGCTAAGATGCACCGTAGCCTCTTTTGAAATGCCCCTGACATTGATAGGTTTTCAGAATAGAAAAATCATGGTCCCATTTTCTTTTACCCAGCCAATAGTTTATAAAAAAAACTATTGTCATGTACAAAAGAAAGACATAGAAGAAAGCAATGGCTATCTGTCATAGTAAGTGGTCCAACAGAGGCAAGCTTAGGGCTTACCTGGAACACAACAGTAACACTTCTGGAATGGGCAAGGGAAGTTTCTCATGGAATGTGTTGCCCAGTTGTACACTGTCTTGGTGGGAAGTTAAGAAAGGGCATCAAGGCATTTTCATGAGCATGGGGTTCACAGAAGCTACTTTGTTGAGTAGCCTGGAGGTCTCACTCACCATCTTAATGATTCTAGAAAATAAGAAATCAAATTTTAAAGATACAAATACATAACCAGTTAGTGACTTTTATTTACAATACTATTCACAAAATTTAAAAATTTGTTTTCATCAACATTTTTCTACTGTTATAGTTATGAAATATATAAATTATCTTTTGTATATATTTAAATTTATATGATAAATTCTAATTAAAAATGGCACTAAGTTATGATTTATTTTGAGATAAGATAAGGTAATTCTTCTTTCCTGAGAGGACTGAAATTCTAATGATGTTTTTAGTGCAAAGACCCTATCAGTATTAGAACGTTTTGAATTGGCAATGTACTTACTTTCCAAATTGAAATAGTATTCCTTACCTGGTACATTTCAATGTAGAATCATGGCAGGATATAAACTTAATTGAATCCATTTGGTGCATGAACCTTTAAAAAAACTGGAATATTTGTTTCAAGTTGGGATTTTATAGGATTAATAAAGGTTCATGAAATATTTACTATTTTCTGAATGTTAATGTGTGTGTTCAGGTGCATTAACTTATGGAAGTGTTTTCTGGAGCACATATTTTTTTCACACATTTTCTTTCTTTTATTTTGAATGGGGCCGGGTTTGAACCCGTCCCCTCCAGTGTATGGGGCCAGCGTTCTACTCCTTGAGCCACAGGTGCCACCCCACATTTTCATATTTTTTTATCTGAGCTCCAATTTTGTCCAGTCACTATAAAAATAACTCACTTACAAATAAATAGACCATCTGAGGAATAAAATAAATATATCTGGTGGTGGATCACAAACAGAATGGAAAATCTCCATGGTAAGTGGGAGGAATGTGGGAACCCACTGGGGAGGTGGATCTGAGGGGAGATATGGATAATTGGAAGTTCAGTTGTGATGGACTACTACACTATTAATGTTGGAAAACTGGACCTAGACTTACTAAATGAAATGGGAATAGATTCTTCCTTTAATAGAGACAAAGAAAAAATATGAATGAGACTAAATGTTGCGTGGTTGAGTGGTATATTCCATAGAGGTCTAGTTAGTTTATATTGTCATTCAAGTAATCCATAGTCACATTATTACCACATTTTTTCACATTGCTTCTTCAAATCTTTCTCATCTTCTTTTGCTTCTTCCATTACTTGTTTTTGGTGTACTTCACAGTGTCCTACTTTTCTCTGAGGCCCAACATTTTTTTTTATTCTTTCTTTTCTCTGTTCTTTGGAGTACATAATACCTGTCAATCTTATTCATGCTTACTAAGTCACTCTCCTGCTTGTTCAAATTTACCAGCCTATTGAATATCTCATGCTATGCTAGGCATAGAATAGTTATTTGGTTAATAGCTGCTCTTTGATATCTGTATATCTTGAATAGATAATACTTGGAGAATAATAGTTAGCATCCACTTCTAGGCTTACCTCATTAATTCCTGCTTTGGAGACTTGACTGTCATCTGCTCTGAACAGCTTTTTAAAATTTAATTTGAAAAATGTAGCGATTACCTATTTTCACAGGATTAAAGTAGAAATAAAACAAAATATCACATGTGAGAGTGCTTTTAAAATATCAATTTGATACTTGTGTACATGGTATAATATCAAGTATTCAGATACAATACATTCAGTTAAATTCTTTACACCTTTATTAAATATTTATATGGCCCCTGGATGACTTCTTTAAAATTACATGAGCAGAATTGCCAAAGATGAGCTCTGATGGAAGAGTCTTCCCATCTGTCTGTGTGGCATTTTAAGAAATTTATAAGTAAAGCAAATGTAATTCTGAGGAATGGGGCCACCACAGAGATGATTCCAGAAAAAAGTATACAGAGAATTCTGGAACTGAGAAAACACAAGTTTGAAAAATAAGCATGTAGCTTTTTTTCAAAAGGCAGAATTTCAGGTTTGTGACTTGAAAAATTATTTAAATTTCACATGAGACTTTTCTAATGATTAATTTCACAGTGATAAAAAGCTATTGGCTATTGTGTTGCTAGTGGTATTAAAATAGAGGTACACTGACCTTTTGTCAAGAATGCTATTATTTCTGAAATACAGATATTTTATGAAATCTAAAGATTTCTGTCAATTGGCACATTGTTCTTAACAACAACTTGACAAGAAACTTAGGACTAAATGAGTGCTATGTTTTGAATGTATGCCGTTCAAATTTCAGGTGTTGCTGGTGTGATAGTATTAAGTGATAGGCCTTTATGAGGTAATTATGCCTTTAGGAGGACATAGAGGCTCCTTTCCAGAGAGTGAGAGTGGGCCTTTGTAAAAAGAGGCATCAGTCAGCATGCACTCTGCTCCCTTTCACTACCTCTCTCCCCAAGATGAGGATACAACACCCCTTCACTCTGGAGGACATAGCAAGACGATTCTCACTTGGCAACAAAAGCTCCTGCCTTGATTTTGGACATCCTAGTTTTTAAAAAAATAAGAAAATAAATTCCCTGTTTTTATAAATTCCCTAATCTCAAGTATTTTGTTACAGCAGCACAATAAACTAAGACAATGAGTGACTTTCAAATCAGGTTCAGGAAAATAAAAATTGTATACACTTGATTAAGAGGCCCAAGTTGAGTACAATAATCGGATCTGACCTTTTGGAATACCATGCTTTATTGTACTCAGTGTAAAAATGTTAACTTCTGTTCTTTTCTTAATATTAGAAAGTAAGATAAAATCCTATAGGAACATAAAAAGAAATATACCGTTAAAAAACACTTGTGAAAAATGTTTGCAGAATAAGTTTGTAATCTATTGGTTTAGGCAAACATTCATGCCGGGTCCCATCTAGGGTGCCACTTATTGGGGCCCAAGACTGGCCAGGTCTCTGGCCCAGGCTTCTTTGTCATCTGGATGCAAACTGCTGTGTTATCTTGCTCAAGAATAATTACCCTTAGGGGCTTGAGAGCTTTTTGCTATAGCAGAAGGGAGAGAGAGAGAGATTATTTGAGGGAGAGAAGCAGTCTTATTAGAAGAGTACATCTTAGCAGTCTTTTGCCATGCAAGCCTTCTGCAGGCAGGAGACACAAAAGAGAAAGAGTGAGCAGTTGGTGAAAGAAGCAGCACTCACAGACTGCCTCCTCCTGCAGCTTCTTATAGACATAATCGTGGGCTTTCTTAAACCACAAGTGTAGAAACTGCCAATAACTGCTGTTTTCTTCTCACGTGCTGTCATGTTAGGAAGCCGAAACCCTTCCCCATGCCCTTACCAACAAGGCGTTACCCATGTTTCCTATGATTACAGAGTGTTCTGAGCCTAGCTCTTGCTTCTCCTTGCCATGAGCTCTATGGTGGTCTGCTACACATTCAAGTGCTTTTTATCATTTTAGATTCATTTTAGGTTTCGTTTTCAATGATGATTTAAATTAGAAACCAGATAAATGAGGAGAAAAGTGTCTCTACCTTAATTTTTCTACACTTTCAGGAATTTTTCAATTTTCTCAAAGTTTTGTCTGATTCATTTCCAACCTTAATCAGTATTTAGTTCGTTGGGTTCTTTTTGCATCCTCTCAAGAGTAGAATCTCCCCAGAAGAAATGGCTTTTCTCTAAAGAGGATGTCTGGGGTATTGTTGTTGAAAAAAGACCTTATTCTGAGCTCTTCATCAGACAAAGAGAAGAGATTTAACCCAGCTTCACCTTTTCTAGCAAAAGGATACAAATGCCAGATGCAATGCACATTTATCCTGTCATTCTTCTTCCTGGTTCTTTCTAGGCCGACAGCTGCATGGAATAAATAAGGGGTGCTTCTGGTCAGCTGGAAATATAAAGGCCATAAAAAAAATCACACACTGTACTCATGTCCTATAAAATGGGATCACCTTTATTACTTTTGATTTATAATAGAAATGGCAATTGCATATATTTCTTCATGCATGTTCCAAATCAAACACAGAACATAAACTTCCCCAAGCCAATTAGGACTCTACCAATTAGTTCTCAAATTGAATAATTTACTTAATTTAAGAACTTGAAAAACATTTCTGATGTACTTGGACTTTCCTCTCTCTGTCTTTTTTCTCTCACAGACACATATATACACAGTTGTACAAAACCAAATTATCAAATTAACTACCATAGCTTAGATTCCACTATGCTATCACGTCAGAAATAAAAACTTGGCATCTGAAATTATTTTCCATAAGGCAAAATTCAAATATTTCAAGATATTGCTGGGACTTGAAAATATTTTCAAATACCTTTCCACATGTCAGTTTTTAATATAATATTACAGGGTTGTATTTCTTTTCTTTCTTTTTTCTTTTGTAATCTTAAAAATAGAAAGATCATTTTTTCCTGGAATGTTCCTTTTCATCAAATAAGTAGAAATATATGTGTGTGCATTTGTATTTATATACAGTTACATGGAGTACACAAAATATATCAATTAACCTTTCTTTGAAAAGCTCTTTAAAAAAAAATAAGTTAGAAAGAAAGGTATAAATGTGTATGGAGCTCTACCTCAGTACCATATGCTTCTTGACAGTTAACATCTCAGAGATGCTCCAGTACATTTTAGAAATGAGAACTTTGAGACTTGAGATAATATTTAATCCAGTCACATCCTAAGCATATGACCCAGCTGGGCCTCAAATGATATCTTCATTTTCTTACTTCAGCACCTTTAACATTAACCAAGAGATCATTAAGATTAGTCTACAGATCATGTTTCTTCCTACAGAGTCAGTGAAATGTCATAACAAAGCATCTTGTTCCACCAATTAGTAGCTAGAAGAAGTGGCAGAGTGAAATTATCTGTGCCTGGCCCTCCCCATCTGAGAAATGGGATAAACCCCAGTCATTGTGTCATGTGGCTGATATGAGTAAATGATTTAGGGGCGGCGCCTATGGCTCAGAGGAGTAGGGCACTGCCCATATACCAGAGGTGGTGGGTTCAAACCCAGCCCTGATTCAAAAAAAAAAAAAAAAAGAGTAAATGATTGAATCCCTGTAAAGTGTTTGGAACATAGATGCTAAATGGTCTGGAACATGGTCCTAGTACATTCTAACAATCATTACTATTTCTCTGAGTCTGTTATCTTGGTTCTTTTATGTCTAATTTGGTGACTTTCTGGCTAATATTTTCTTTTTTCCTGGAAATTATGATATTTTTCCTTGCTTTAGATTGATTTTTTCCTATTGCTTCCATAAAAAGACAATGCAAATATGTTAGCAATAAGGTTAAAATGAGCTAAGGAAATTGAGTATATTAGCCTATTTTCCTGTCACCAAAGACTTAATTCTTCTGCTAGACAAAGCATAGCTGATGTGGCAGCTCTCAGGGTACTGGTCTGCAGACTGGGCGTGACCATGAAAAATTCAGTTGCAAGCTCTTGACTCATTTATTCGGGATTTTGCTCTTTATTTCCTGGTGACATCATCATAAAACAAGATTTCAGAACCAGATTCTCTTCTATCATTTCTGTCATATATTTATAGTTTTTATTTATTGCCTAACACTTACTCCTGAGTTAGAGACCTGTGTGGTTACCTCTCCAGTGGATATTTTTTGGCTCTCCAAGAGACTACTTGAACTCAGCATGATCTAAAAGAATTTATTTTCCTTTCCTCAAAGTGCTCCTGCCCATTGTGTAAGCTTCATCTCCATTAGCATATTTGCCATATGTCACAGAAAATTTGGAGTCATCCTTGATTCTTCTGTAGTATTCAAATTTAAAGAATAGTTGAACATCACTATAGCCTTCCAATTAGTCTCTCTAACTCTGGTCTCTCATTCTCAAATTCTAGACAGCTGTAGGGATGATATTCCTGACATACAAATATAGAGATGCCTCCTGAATAGCTGCCCCTTCCAATTACTGTCATTTCTAAATAGACTTCAGTGGAAATCTTTTAGAAAAATACCAAATTTCTCAACATGGCTCATAAAGCTCTTCATGACCCGAATTCTGCTTCCTAACTTCATTTATTTCTCTCTTCTGCCTCTTCATCCCCAAAGCATGCCTGATATTCTAGGATTTGGAGCTACTGAAGTTTCCAAAGCACACCATACAATATTTCTGGCTAATGTTTTCTTTTTCCTAGAAATTATGATATTTGTCCTTTCTTTAGATTGCTTTTTTCCTATTGTTTCCATAAAAAGCAGTTTCCTTTGACTAAAATTCATGCCTTCCATTTCTCTTACTGTTTCTTTTCTTTTGATCATTTAGGTCTTGAACAATACCACTTCACTGTGAAGCCTCTTGATAGTTAAGGCAGAGGTAAGAACCTATAAAATCTTGTAAATATATGGTTGCCTCAATTTCCTGATTTTTAATTAGAAATAATAGTAACTACAAAGGGTTGTTGGAAGGATGAAAAGAGGGATGATAACTAGTTTTATGTGTCAACTTGGCTGGGACATGGTGCCCAGTTGCTTAGTCAAATACTGGCCTAAATGTAATCATGATGATCTTTTTCATATGTGAATAATACCTCGCAGTACAAAATGAGTAAAGCAGATTAGCCTCCATCGTGTGGGTGGGCCTCCTCCAATCAATTGATATCTTCATAGAAAAGGCTGAGGTCCTTAAAGAGACTAGAACTCTGCCTTAAGACTCCCTCCAGGCTCAACTACAATAACAACTCCAGCTTAAATTCCTAGTATGCTGGCAGCCCTCCAAATTGCAAACTTACCAGCCCCCAAAATTGCATAAGCCAATTCCTTGAAATCTCTCTTGTTCCTCTCTCTACAT
Source organism: Arctocebus calabarensis (assembly GCA_963573935.1). NCBI lineage: Eukaryota > Metazoa > Chordata > Mammalia > Primates > Lorisidae > Arctocebus > Arctocebus calabarensis. The sequence goes on from CAUYON010187852.1 coordinate 7,202, forward strand.
TGCATGCACACACGTGTATGCATACGTATGTGTGTGTATTTATGTATGCATGTTTATACGTATATATATATACTGCTTACCTTGTACAAAGACATCTTCGATATTGTCTAGTCATCCATTTATCATTATGTTCTGGGTAGATAGAAAATATAGTCTAGAGTTTGAGCCCTGTAGGATTTGAAAATGTTGGCAGGATCATAAATATGTGCCCCAAAGTTGAACTTTTTACACAGTAATAGAGAGCTAGGAAGGTTAACTTAGCAGAAACAGATCTTGTCAGCCTTTTATTCTGATTTAACCAAAAAGCTGCCATGTTTTGATCAATTTTTATACTGGGTGTTTGTATCAGTTTATTTAAGTAATATCTAACTATGTGCTGTGATTAAAGTACTTGCTATGGGACCTATTTTAGACTATTTTTAGAACTAAGTATGTGTCATCTCTTGTACTAAAAAGGGCCAAAACACGTGAATGTTCCAATTTACTTTTGAGATTTTATGGTACTTTTCAATTCTCACACTAAGAAAAAAAATGGCCCCATTAGAGAACCATCTTAATTAAAATCTCTGGCTATTAGGTATTGATAAATGTATCTAAATTTTTTTTTCACAAATGATTCCAGCATACTTCCCTGGATAAAAATACTAGTTGTATTATTACATGCTGCTTGTTTTTCTCAGCCACTGAGGAGAAGGAGTTAAAACAGCTGACCTCTGATTCATTCTCTTCCTTTAGGGTTTATGAGTCTTCCCTAGAGTAGGTGACTGAAAAGAGCAGACAGATGATCTGGTCTGCTATCCTTGTCTATTGGACCTCTGGGTAAATAGAAAAATAACATTGGTTTGAAGGAAAAGGCTTTATGCAGTAAATGTTTGCAGGAGGGTTTTCCCTGGCTAAAGGATTACTTATAATGAAAAAAAATTTTCAGAAGAGATGAAGTGTGGCTCCCTGGAGAAAGTCGCAGAAGTGATATAGCTCTCTTGAGTATAAAATGGAAATGTTCCATAATGTAAATACTTCTCACTATGTTCAGTAATAATCTTTAAATATTCTCCTGGAGATTCTCTTACTCTGGACCAGAGATTGTAAGTCTGACATGGGAAGGCACATCAAGGAAGCTTCCCCAAGTTTCCAGGTATCTGTCTTCCCTGTCTACGCCTCTTCTTGTGTGTGTGTCCCTTGGATTCTAATCTGAACATAATTATGTGGGGTTTGCACAATCTTTGGCAAATACTTCTCTTAGTCTCCTTCTCTACAAATTGAAGATAACATTATGTGATCACTTTAGTCACTTTAATTCAGTTTGTAACACCACATTAATAATGATGATTCAGCATTTTTTAAAGAACATGAGAATTCACGATGCTTCTTGGCATGTGTGCCCGTGGGTTCCCTATCATGCTATTACTGACACAGTGACAGTCTCCACACAATAGATAAAAGAACACATGTGACTTTGGAGCCACCCAGTTCCCATTTCTGGAAAATGGAAACTATTGCAAACATTTTCATGGAGATTAGAATAAAGTATATACATTACCTAGTTTTGCTTTTGCACTTAATAAGGAGATCAAAGCAAAAGTAATTTTTACTGTTTGTATCTGCCTTGCCTCATTGAAATTCCCATGGCCTGACTGGATGATAATTTAGTTAGGATACATTTATTAGTTTTAATTCTAAAATTAGAAGGAGATTAGACTAAAATGAGGAAATTGTTAAATTAGCACTTTCAAGAAGATTATGAAATAATAAAATTAATTAAGCTTACATTAAATAATGTTTGTAATTATAGAAATTTTTCATATGATTTTTATCAATTTTCCTGCAATTCTCTTCTTCTGCTTATTACAAAAACAACTTATGTTACAAAAACAACTTACGTTACTTATGTTACAAAAACAACTTGTTCACATTTATTCTATTAACATCCTGGCTCTTGTCTCTGTACTTATATTTGCAGGAATTTCTACTTGCCTAATTTTGCAGAAAGTAAGAACCAACAATTCATAGCAAATACAAACACATGCAAAGAATTCCATCTATTCTGGGCGTGGTGGCTCATACTGGTAATCCTAAACACTGGGAGACTGAGGTGGGATGATCACTTGAGGTTAGGAAGTCAAGAATAGCCTGGGAGTGACTCTGTCAGGAAAAAAAGAAAGAAAGAGAGAGAGAGAGAGGAAGGGAGGGAGGAAGAAAGAGAGAGAGAAAGAAAAAGAAAGAAAGAAAGGAAGGAAGGAAGAGAAAGAAGAAGGAAAGGAAAGGAAAGGAAGAGAGAGAGAAAGAAAAAGAAAAAACAAAGCAACAAAGGAAGGAAGGAAGAGAAAGAAGAAAGAAGGAAGGAAAGGAAAGGGAAGGGAAAGGAAAGAAAGGAAGAAAGAAGGAAGGAAGGAAGGAGAGTGGGAGGGACGGATGGAGGGAGGGAAAGAAAGAAAGAAAGAAGAGAGAAGGAAGGAAAGGAAAAGGCAAGAAAGGAAGGAAGGGATGAAAGGGAAGAAAAAAATAAAGAAGGAAGAAGGAAGGGAGGGAGGAAGGAAGGAAGGAAGGAGGAAGGAAAGAAAGAAAGGAAAGGTGGAAAGAAAGAAAGAAAAGAAGGAAAGGAAGGAAGGAAGGAAGGAAAGAAAGAAAGAAAGGAAAGGAAAGAAAGAAAGAAAGAAAGAGAGAGAGAGAGAGAGAGAAAGAAAAGAAAAGAAAAGAAAAGAAAAGAAAAGAAAAAAAAAAGAAAAGAAAAGAAAAGAAAAGAGAAAGAAAGGAAGAAAGAAAAGAGAAAATAGTCAGCTGTGTTAGCTACTTGGGTGGTTGAGGCAGGAGGGTTGCTCGAGCCCAGTAGTTTGAGGTTGCAGTGAGCTATGATTATGCCACTACACCGTACCCTGGACAAGAGAGTGATACCCTGTCTCAAAAAAAAAAAAAATTGGTCTCACAAACCGCACTTTAAAAATTGATATATTAATTCTCCTCAATGTGTTACATATACCATTTTACAATTTTTTATTGTATTTTTCTTTTAAGTGTTAACAGATGCTGGAAAGTATATGATTTGAGGCTGGTCAAAATAAAATCAATATTAGTAGATATTATTTTGTTGAAATATATTATTATGTCAATGGTATCATTTTAAATACTTAGTTTTAGCATGAAATTACCCTAAGCTAACCAGAGATATATCAAAGTTTGTATACATGAACACAAAATAGCATTTATTTATAACCACATATTTGAATATATTTTAACTTTTAAACCATCCTTCTTTGTCTTATCATGGTTCACATATATTTTATATGAAATATTGTGGGGGTTGAACTTGTATGCATCCCTTATCTGTAGAAAACTATCCTTTTGGTTCATGTACAAGAAATGTAATATTCTTGATTTATGTACATGTTCAGCAGTAGAGAAATATTTAAATAATGCTAATTTTTTGTTAAATAAATATATTTCAGAAATTAGGTATGATGCATATATATATATATATATATATATTTTTTTTTTTTTTGTAGAGACAAAGTCTCACTCACCTCGGTAGAGTGCCATGGCATCACACAGCTCACAGCAACCTCCAACTCCGGGGTTTAGACGATTCTCTTGCCTCAGCCTCCCGAGTAGCTGGGACTACAGGTGCCTGCCACAACGCCTGGCTATTTTTCTGTTTTGCCATTCGGCCAGGGCTGTGTTTGAACCTGCCACCTTTGGCATATGGGGCTGGCACCCTGCTCGATGAGCTACAGGTGCTGCCCATATGATGCATATTTTTGACATCAAAATATTTAGATCTTTAATGGCAAGCTTTATATTTTCAACATGCATTTCAACATGGGAGATATTACCCACAAGGAGGTGAAAATTGGTTTTGGGGGGGTGCCACAGAAATCAATACTTTTACTTAAAAAGCTTATATAAAAGTAGGATATGAAATTCAGTGCATAGAGTTGTCCCTCATTATCTTTGGGGAATTGGTCTGAGACCTCCTATGGACAGCAAATTTCACAGATGCCTATTTCCTTTACATAAAATGCACATCTTTCCATATAATTTCAATCATTCCTAGATTACTTATAATACCTAATACAATGCAAATGATAGGCACCATAATTGTCATAGTGTATTACGTTTTTGTTTATATTTCTTTTTATTGAATTATCATTTTCAATTTTTTCCATAAATACTTTATGTTCAAGATGCCTTAAATCCTTAAATGCAGGACCCACAGAGACAGAGGGCTGACTTTGTATTATACATGATACATAATGCACTCAAACATGGAATAAAACTGAAAGGAAGTATTTATACTCCCCAGAAAATTATTGTGAGATTATAGTATCTTTTTAGGATACTTTTGATTTCCTTTTTCTTTTTTGAGACAAAGTCTTACTCTGTCACACTCTGTCACTAGGTAGAGTGCCATGACGTAAGTATGGCTCACACCAACCTCAAACTCCTGGGCTCAAGTAATCTTCCTGCCTCAGCCTCCCCAATCGGGACCATAGGCACTCAATGCTATACCTGGCTAATTTTTCTATTTTTGGTAGAGATGGGGATTCTCTTGGTTCATGCTTTTCTCAAACGCCTGATGTCAATCGATCCATTGACCTTGCCCTTTAATTTTCTTTTATTTTTTTAACAATGTTTACAATTTTTTTGTAAAATACAATTATTTTTTAAAAATCACTATTTTGAAGACCACTAACTATCATCAATTTTATTAGAGCCCAGTGTCAGATAACACAGGGGCTTCAACATTGTAAAAGACAGATTCAGAACACTTGGGGGTTAGCATATAACTAGGAAAATAATCACACATACAGAGTACTTGATAGTATGCAGTGAAGTTTGTTATGTCCCAAAAGAAAGATCTGAACAATAAAGTTTTTGTAGTTTAGAAGGAAAACATTTCTGCTAATATCTGAACTCAGGGAGGCATTCAAGGAAGAAGTAGGCCTTGAGCTTGGCTTTGAAGGATAAGGATATCAATGGGATTAGGTATTCATATTTTAAGTCAAATACGGTGTGGACATTTTGATGAAATAAGGTGAATGATTAATAGTCTCACACAAAATCTGTTTGGCAGAGGCTGTCCAGATCAGTGCAGGACCCCATTGTCCTCTGGACATCCTTCTGTCTAGCTGATTTACCATCTTAATGTATGACTTCTATCCTCAAGGTAGAAGCCCATGGGGAACAGGTGATTTTGAAGATATAGCTTTTACACTTGAGCACAGGGGCTCATGCCTGTAATCCTAGCTCCCTGGGAAGCTGAGGTGGGTGAATTACTTGATCTCATGAGCTGGAGAACAGCCTGAAAAATATGAAACACTGTCTCTATTAAAAATAGTAAAAGTAGCTGGGTGTTGTCGTGGGCACCTGTGGTTCTAGCTACTAGGGAGGCTGAGGCAGGAGGATTGCCTGAGTCCAGCAGTTTGAGGTTACTGTGAGCTGTGATGATGCCACTGTACTATAGCCTAGGAAACAGAGGGAGACTTTGTTTTATTCCAGGAAGGGAGAAAAAAGAAAATCTCATTCTTTTCTTTAAAAAAAAGCCCTCTAGAAAGACTTGCAAAACATTTCCACTTATGACTCATTGCATAGAATGTTGGCATATTATGGTCACATCTAGCTCCTGATGGGACAAAGAAAAGCATTTATTATGCCGGGAGGCAATGTCCTCTCACAAAATTAAGGCATTGCTAAAGAAAGTAGAATAGATTATGTATTAGGCAACTGAGAACTGAGTGTCTCTGCTACAGTCCTTGCCCTTTGACAATTTGAAGATATGCACCTTTCTTCTCTTATGTGAAACACCTTCTCCCTGCCTCCCTAGAAAACATCCCATGGTCTTATGCCATTACTGCTATCGGCCCCCAATCCGTCATCTCTGAGTCTTACAAATTGGTTACCCTGGTTTTATAGAGAGGTTTAGCTCATACTCATGCCCTGCAATTAAGTGGCAAGAGTGTGATTGGATGTTGCTTCGTACGGCGTCCTGCTCTTAACCACTACAAAAGGCTTATTTTTTCTGTTAAATAGACAGTGGGAACACTTACAATCCTTTTTGAAGTACTGGACAGAATATACGAGACACTAGCAGGTGGCTTTAATTTATGTTATGTTACAAAAACAATTGCCAAAGCACAGATAAGAACCACTGTTTGGGAGCTGATGTTTGTTCAGTGTTTATGCTTTAAGGTTTTCAAAAACCTGTTTTGGACACTCTGAGCTCTTAATACTGGGGAGGTGATTATAATAACGAACCAACAGTTATCGTTCAGATTTAATACAGAAATAATCATGTCCTTGAGACATACACACATAACCATTCTAAGAGCTAATTTGCTTCAAAATGTGGATTTGCTAGACATGGGGACTGCACCATATTTATATTCCTTAAACAAAAGCCACTATAGAAAGGAAATGAAAAATGGAGTGCTAAAAATACTCTGTGCACATCCTTTTTTATTTTTTTTTTACCATGTTCCATCCAAGGTTAAAATACCAATTTATGGAGGAAGGATATTCTGAAGTAACAATTTAGAAATGCTTTGTTTCACGTGTTTTTGTTCCAATGTTGCAATGCAATTCTAAGTATGTCTAATGCCAGAGAAGTGTGGCTTTAAAGTTGGTCACAGGGAAATGAGATTTAAATTCACAGGACTTGGCATGCAATGGACAATGGATATTTTCTAGTTAAATATAAATTTTAGATTATGTTAGCTCTAGTGGAGTATACACTCTCTAGAGCATCACTGTCCAGTAGAATTTTCTGGGATTCTGGATGTGTTCTGTGCCTATGTTTTTTAAAACAGTAGCCAGTAGTGACACGCAGCTATTGATAAGTTGCAGCTAAGGCTAATGAGAAACTACATTCCAAACTTTCAGTTAATTTAAATTTGCATAACTACCAGGCTACTGTATTGGAAATCACAGTTCTAGCAAGCATAACTTTGTTAAAAAAATGAGGTACACACCTAAAAGTTACATAGGGAAATGTTTTTTTTTTTTTTTAATTTTTTTTTTATTTTGCTTTCAATTTCAGTTGGCTTGCACTCTTAGTTTCCTTGTTTTTTTTTTTTTTTTTTTATACATTGTCCTTGTTTGTAGTAATTCCTCGTACCAGTTGCTTCCCAGGTAAGCTGGGATTACAGGC